>JAKSZT010054012.1:1148338-1219600 GCA_026826555.1 Tolypeutes matacus
TTATGTTATGTTATGTTATGTTATGTTATGTTATGTTATGTTATGTTTGTTATGTTATGTTATATTATATTCCTGTCCCCTAACGAACTGGAAGTCAAGGGACAGAGGCAAAGGCTGTGTTCTCTGATGAAAAAGTTAAATGTCAATCAAAAGCAGTGCGTGATAAATAACACAGGTTCTCAGGGAGGCCAAAATCAGTGTGGGCTGGTTCAGTGTGGGAAGGCATTGTGGGGAGGATGAGAGCTAACTTGGGTCTTGAAAAATCAGATCGTGGCAAAGAAAAGCAAAGGTCTTCAAAAGAAGATAAGGACCATCCAATCATTCTTTTGAAAAAAATTTATTGAGCTTTTAATGTGTGTAAGACACTATTCTAAGCACTGAAACTGTAATAGCGAACAAGAAACATTGTAGTAGTGGATCAAATGATAACTATTTAATGTGGTTAGGTAATGATAAAGGTCACAAAGAAAAGTAAAGCGCAGGTAAGAGAAGCAAAATTAATGGTAGGCGGCAGAGTGAGTAGGGGACTACTGAACAGAAGCCTGAGTGAAGTGGATTTCTGCAGGAAGTGCTTCCCAGGCAGGGAGAACAGCAAGTGCAAAAGTCTTAAGCCAGGCTGGTGTCTACTGTGTGCCAAGAACGGCCAAAGGGTCTAGGCAATGGGCTTGAAGAGGTAGCCAGCAGCCAGGTTTTAGATTTTATCTAAGTATCACCTGAAGCTCCCGGGTTATTTGGAGCCAGATCTAACTTCTGTTTTTTGTTTGTTTGTTTGTTTCTTTTCAATATTTTAAAAGATGCTTCGATTACATAAATGTTACACAAAAATGACAGGGATTCCCATGTTTCCCTCCTCTCACACCTCCCATAGCATCCCACATAAACATCTTTCATTAGGGTGGCACATCACCTGCAATGGATATGCACATCCTGGGGCTTTGCCACTGAGCATGGACCATAGTTCACATTGTAGACCACACTCTCTCCCACACAGTTCTGCATGTTATATGCTGATGTAAAATGGCCTATATCTGTCATTGCAATGTCACTCAGGATAATTCTCAAGTCCCAAAAAAGCCCCTGTATTACAACAGCTTTTCCTTCTCCCTGCCCCCAAAGCATCCAGTGGCCACTGGCTATACCTCAATGTTATAATTTATTCCATTGCTTGAATCACAATATGTCTACAACAGAATACCAGTAAGTCCACTCTAGTCCATAGCTCTTCCCCCAATCCTGAGGAGGTCATGTCCACTCCACCTCCAAGTGAGAGGGTGCTTATATCCCATGGATAAAATGGATGGGATTATCCTGCCTGCAGCTGCAGACTCTCTCCATTCCCTGGGATGGCTGTTGTCCATCATCATCTCCCCACCAGGTATCTTGGGTGAGTCCATTGAGCTGTAGATTAGGAGTTGCAGCTCCACCGAGATTCCAGGCCCAGCTGGCACATGGGCAAGCCAAAGTCTCCAGTCTTTGGAAGTACACCTACAAACTTCAGCACAACATATAGATTTGAATAGAAGGGGCTGATGGACCATGTGCAGGGAGGACTTATTTGAGTCCAACTCTGTCACTCTCAGCAGCACAGATTCCAAAGTACAGCCCACTGATAAGGCATCAATCTCTGGAGCTATCCCCCCTTATATAGGACCTGATTGTCACCAGAGCCCTCAGGAGCCCCTCCATGTGGGGTGATATCCACTTTGGTGTTCTATGAGATCCTACTGAGGTGTGCATAACCATTACCTCTGGGATGACCTCCCGACTCTCTTTGAAGTCTCTTAGCCATATGAACTCATTTGTCTTTATCTTTTCCCCCTTTTATTCAAGGTCTTTTTCCAGTCATATTGCCAGTTGGCACTTGGTAGTAATCCCTCATTGCCAGGGAGGCTCATCCCCTGGAGTCATGTCCCACGCTGGGGGCGGGGGGGGGTAATTCATCCGCATGCTGAGTTTGGCTTGGAGAGAGGCCAGAGTTGAGTAACAAGGAGGCTCTCAGGCAGCAACCCTTAGGCACCCCATAACAATAGGCTAAGTTTCAATTATAAGAGCAAAGACTCGTAAGGCTAGTCAACAATAACAAGAACCCATCGGTGGACCATCCTCCTTAGCCAGACACTACCCCTGCACTTGGGGGACTGTTGCTGCTCCCTTGGAGAATGTGGCAGAGCTCTCCAAGCTGGGAAATCAGTATTCTCTCATTTATTGAGTGATTCTCCACCCACTGTAACCATGCCCCAACCCTTGATCATTTAAACAATTTTATATATCTTTTATGTATATTCAGGTGAACTTCCTCCCATGAAACCCCCATCCCTGACACCCCCCACCAGTGATCCTCTCCCACCCCAATTGTAACTCTTTTGTGATCCAAACCTTCCTTAAAGATGAAGCCCATATAATAGCCAAATACAATTAACAGGAAAATGAAATAATAATGATAAGTTTAAATGTAAGAGATAAAATAATGGAAACTTAAAAAAACACTAAAATTAAAATAAAATGAAAGGATTGGGATATTCAAAAAACGGGAAAAAACAAAAAAATTAAAAAAAAATTTTTTTTGACATTTTTCTTGTTATCATTACATTATCAGGTGTCCAGTCTATACTGTGGCACCTTCCCCCTCTCACTCCCCAGTGTCTCCCAAATTTTCATTTAATTTTCAAAGAAGTTTTAGGTCACAGCAAAGTCACACACAGAATACTAGAGACTGTCATATACCCAACCTCCTCCCCCTTTCCTCACCCCATATTAAAACCTTTTTGTTGTATACATTTCTCGGTTAAATGTAGTGGATACATATAAAAAAAAATAAAACCTTTTTGTATTTAGATGGTAGCATTGTTATAACTGTTATACAGATAGTGAAACATAGCTACTAAGCATTGTCAATGGTTTACAATATAGTTTACATTTTAGACGGTACAATTTAATAATTTTTGATGACATTTACCATGTCCTGTGCCCATCACTGTAAGGTAATGAAAAACATTTTCCCTGACCACTAAATACCCCCTGTTTGATCTATTCTGTTCCTCCCTCCCCATCCCCCCGGGGCACATGACAACCCCTGTCTTGACTTATTGGATGACAAGATTCATAGTTACATGCAACAAGAGGTCTTGACACACTGATTGTCCTCTCCTATTAGGATCCACACTTGCTCATAAGAGACGTCCACCTGTCTGTTTCTGGGTGAATTGGTCCTCCCAAAGATGGAGGTCCATCTCCTTCCCACTCACCGTGTGGGTCTCCACCCATCGACACAACACATTATGACAGGATGAACCATCACACACTTTCCCAGAAGCCTGCTCCAGATGCAACCCGTCCTGAATGCACCCCCAACCAACACCCTAAACCAGGGACACTCCCTTGTCATATTGCCATAAGAGCATTCCCACCCCTGCACTTTCAACCTCATACCCACAAATCCCATGTTCACCTGGTCTCTCTCCCATCTCTCCCCTCAGTGTCCTGGGTATTCTAACCCACCCTTCCTAATCTACCCACCTGGCGACCCTGCACCACCAAACCCATTAATATCACTACCCACCTGTCCTATCCTTTCAATATGCAACTATACTCTTCACTTTACCATAGATTATGTCCGTATGGGTAATGGCTCACAACCTCCTCTTCTCTTTCTTTCTCTTATTAACCTATCTTTCAGACAATGGTTTTTGAAGAATGCTTACTTTCCTGAATTCATATCAGTGAGGTCATGTACTGTTCATCCTTCAATGCCTGGCTTGCTTCACTCAACACAAGGTCTTCAAGATTCATTCATGTTATTCCATGTGTTAGCACTTTATTACTTCTTACATCTGAGTAATATTCCATTGTATGTATGTACCACATTTTGTTTATCCATTCATCTGTTGATGGGCACCGGGGTTGATTCCAACTTTTGGCAATAGTGAATAATGCCACTATGAACGCTGGTGTGCATATATCTGTTCATGTCTTTGCTTTCAATTCTTCTGGGTACATACCCAGCAGTGGAATCACTGGATCATATGGAAGATCTATTGTTAGTTTTCTGAGGAACTGCCAAACTGTCCTCCAAACTGGCTGGACCATTCCACAATCCCACCATCAGTGGATGAGGGTTCCCATTACTCCACATCCTCTGCAACACTTATAGTCTTCTGTTTTTTTTAATAGCCACCATTCTAATAGGTGGAAGATGCTATCTCATTGTGATTCTGATTTGCATTTCCCCAATAGCTAACGATGTCGAGCATTTTTTCATGTACTTTTTAGCCATTTGTATTTCTTCCTTGGAGAAGTGTCTCCACTTGCCCATTTTTCAAATGGGTTGTTTGTCTTTTTATTTTTGAGGTGTAGGATTTCTTTATATATGCAGGATATTAGGCTCCTATCAGATATATGGTTGCCAAATATTTTCTCCCATTGGGTAGGCTGTCTTTTTATTTTCTTGATAATGTCTTTTGAGGTACAGAAGTTTTTAATTTTAAGGAGATCCCATTTATCTATTTTTTTTCTTTTGCTGCCCATGCTTTGGATGTGAAGTTCATGAAACCATTTTCCATTACAAGGTCCTGTAGATGCTTCCCTACATTATCTTCCAAGGTCTTTATGGTTTTGGCTCTTATATTTAGATCTTTGCTCCATCTTGAGTTGATTTTTGTATAAGGTGTGAGATGGTGTTCCTCTCTCATTGTTTTGGATATGGATATCCAGTTCTCCAAGCACCACTTGTTGAAAAGGCCATTCTCTCCCAACTGAGTGGGCTTGGTGGCCTTGTTGAATATCAGATGACTGTATAAGTGAGGATCTATATCAGAACTCTCAATTCAGTTCCATTGGTCAGTATGTCTATCCTTGTGCCAATACCATGCAGTTTTGAGCACTGTAGCTTTGTAGTGTGTTTTAAAATCAGGTAGTGTGATACCTCCAACTTCATTTTTCTTTTTCAATATGTCTTTGGCAATTTGGGGCCTCTTACCTTTCCAAATATATTTTGTAGTTAGTTTTTCCAGTTCCTTAAAAAATACAGTGTTGATTTTTATTGGGATTGCATTAAATCTGTAGATTAGTTTGGCTTGGATAGACATCTTGATGATGTTTAGTCTTCCTATACATGAACAGGGACTATTCTTCCATTTACTTAAGTCTTCTTTGATTTCCTTTAACAGTGTTGTGTAGTTTTCTGTATATAGGTCCTTTGCATCTTTAGTTAAATTTATTCCTAGGTATTTGATTCTTTTAGTTACTATTGTAAATGGTATTTTTTTCTTGATTTCCTCCTCAGATTGTTCATTATTGGTGTACAGAAATGCTACTGATTTTTGAGCATTGATCTTATAGCCTGAGACATTACTGAACTCCTTTATAAGTTCTAGAAGCTTTGTTGTAGATTTTTCAGGGCTTTCTACATATAGGATCATGTTGTCTGCAAATAATGAAATTTTTACTTCTTCTTTTCCAATCTGGATGCCTTTTAATCTTTTTTCTTTTTCTTTTTTTTTTTTTTTTTTTGCCTCAGTGGACGAGCAAACACTTCTAAGACAATGGTAAATAGAAACGGTGATAATGAGCATCCTTGTCTTGTTCCTGATCTCAGAGGGAAGGTTTTTAGGATTTCACCATTGTAGATGATGTTAGCTTTGTGTTTTTCATATATACCCTTTATCGTGTTCAGAAAGTTTCCTTCTATTTCTATCTTACACAGTGTTTTTATCAGGAAAGGATGCTGTATTTTGTCGAATGCTTTTTCTGCTTCTATAGAGATGATCACATGATTTTTTTTTTCAATCTGTTTATGTAGTGTATTACATTGATTGATTTTCTTATATTAAACCATCCTCGCATACCTGGGATGAAACCCACTTGGTTATGGTGTATAATTCTTTTGATATGTTGTTGAATGTGATTAGCAAGTATTTTGTTGAGGATTTTAGCACCTAGTTTCATTAGAGAAATTGGTCTGTAATTTTCCTTTCTTGTGGTATCTTTGTTTGGCTTCAGTATTAGGGTAATGTTGGCATCATAGAATAAGTTAGGGAATATTTCTTCTACTTCTATTTTTTGGAAAAGCTTAAGCAGGATTGGTGTTACCTCCTTCTGGAATGTTTGGTAGAATTCAGCTGTGAAGCCATCTGGTCCTGGGCTCTTCTTAGTTGGGAGGATTTTGATGACTGATTCTATCTCTGTACTTGTAATTGGAATGTTGAGTTAATCAATTTCTCCTTTTGTCAAAGTTGGTTGTTTGTGAATTTCTAGAAATTTGTCCATTTCCTCTAAATTATCATTCTTGTTGGCATATAATTTTTCAAAGTATCCTCCTTTGATACTCTTTCTTTCTGTGTGGTCAGTAGTGATAACCCCTTGCTCATTCCTTATTTTGTGTATTTGCATCTCTTCTCTTTTTTTCTTTGTTAGTCTGGCTAAGGGTTTGTCAATTTTATTGATCTTCTCAAAGAACCAGCTTTTGGTTTTGTTAATTTTTTTCTAGTGCTTTCTTATTCTCTATTTCATTTAGTTCTGCTCAAATCTTTGTTATTTCCTTCATTCTACTTCCTTTAGGTTTAGTTTGTTGTTGTTTTTCCAATTCTTCCAGGTGTGCAGTTAGGTCTTCAATTTTAGCTTTCATCTTTTTAAATATATGTATTAATGGCTATGAACTTCCCTCTCAGGACAGCTTTGGCTGTATCCCATAGGTTTTGATATGTTGTGTTGTCATTTTCATTAATTTCAAGGTAGTTACTGATTTCTTTTGAGATTTCCTCCTTGACCCACTGTTTGTCTAAGAGTGTGTTGTTTAACTTCCATATCTTTGTGCCTGATCTGTTTCTCTTGCCCTTAGTGATTTCCAATTTCATTCCATTGTGATCAGAGAAATTACTTTGTATTATCTCAGTCTTTCTGAATTCATTGACAGTTGTTCTGTGGCCTAGCATGTGGTCTATCTTAGAGTATGATCCATGTGCACTTGAAAAGAATGTAAATCCTACTGTATTTGGGTTTAGTGTTCTGTATATGTCTATTAAATCCAGGTCCTCTAATGTATTATTCAGAGTCTTTGTTTCTTTATTGATTCTCTGTCTAGATGTTCGGTCTAATGGTGATAATGGTGTATTAAAGTCCCTCACTATAATTGTAGAGGCATTTATTTCTCCACTTAGTTTTTCCAGAGTTTGCCTCATGTATTTTGAGGCACCTCGATTAGGTGCATAAATGTTTATGATTGTTCTCTCTTCTTGAGAGATTACTCCTTTTACTAATATATAGTGTCCATCTTTGACTCTTACAATAGTTTTGCACTTAAAGTCTATTTTGTCTGATATTAGGATAGCTACTCCTGCCCTTTTTTTGGCTATTGTTTGCTTGTAAAATTGTTTTCCAGCCATTCACTTTCAGCCTCCTTGAATCCCTGGGTTGAAGGTCAGTTTCTTGTAGACAGCATATAGTTGGATCATATTTCCTTATCCATTCTGCCAAACTGTGTCTCTTGACTAGTGAGTTTAGTCCATTAACATTCAGTTTTATTACTCGCAATGAATTTCTTAAATCAGCCATATTTTCTTTGGGTTAATGTATGTCATATGTTGTTTTTATTTCTCTTTTTGTCTTTTTAGTTGTTCTTACACTCTTCTCCAACTCTCTCTCCCCTGTTTTTTCCTTTCAACTTGTAGAACTTCCTTTAGTATTTCTTGAAGTGCAGGTTTCTTATTGGCATACTCTCTTAATTTCTGTTTATCTGTGAATATTTTGAACTCTCCATCATTTTTGAATGCCAGTTTTGCTGGATAGAGAATTTGTGGCTGGAAGTTTTTTTCTTTTAGTACTTTGACTGTGTCATACCACTGTCTTCTTTCCTCCATGGTTTCAGATGAGAAATCAGCACTTAATCTTATTGTGCTTCCCTTGTATGTGATGGTTCTCTTTTCTCTTGCTGCCTTGAGTATTTTCTCTTTGTCTTGAGCAATGGACATTTTGACAAGTATATGTCTTGGTGTAGGCCTGTTGGGATTTATATTGTTTGGGGTGCGCTGTGCTTCCTAGACATGTACATCCATCTCTCTCAATAGGGTTGGGAAGTTTTCAGTCATTATTTCCTTCAACACTCCTTCTGTTCCACTTCCCTTATCTTCTCCTTTTGGGATGCCTATAATGCATATGTTTGTGTGTTTTGTGTTGTTGGTTAAATCCCTAAGTCCCTGCTGGATTTTTTCTCTTTTTATTTATCTGTTCTACTATCTGTTTGATTTCAGATGTATTGTCTTGCAAATCACTAATTCTTTCTTCTGTATGTTCAGATTTGCTGTTATGTGAATCCAGCATCTTTTTGATTTCTTGGAATGTGCCACTGATCACCACCATATCTATTATCCTTTTATGCATGTTTACAATTTCTTCGGTGTGTTCTCCCAGTGTCTTCTTAATATCCTTAATCTCTTCCTTCACTTCATCAAGTTGGTCCATGATATTTGTTTAGAAAGCTTTGATTAGTTATTCGATGTTCTGCAGCTCTTCTTGGTTTTTAGTTTGTTCATTTGGACTGATCCATGTCTTCCTGTTTCTCAGTGTGGTTTGTAATTTTTTGTTGTCCTCTAGTCATCATTTTATCTTGATGGGTTTATTCAGTTGATTAGTTTCTCTCTCTGCTCTAGAGTTTTACTTAGTTGGGGGTTCTGTGTGTGTGTTAAGTTTTCTCTTTGATACTTTGTTCTTCTTATTTTATTTCCTTGCTTCTTTCTATGTTCCTTTGAAGGCAAAAGATTAGGACCAGAGGAATTGAAAGATGTCAGAAAGGAAGAAGGATAATAGTAATATTGATAAAAGTTAGAAGACGGGCTGTATAAGACTTAGTAAAGCAAATATTTAACTCATGTAAGCAGTGTAGAGTAATAGGAAAAAAAAGTGGAGTACCTACAATGGACTGGGAAACCAAACAGAGGAAAATATTTATAATTATTTAGAAGGCCAGAATGATGAGGAGAGAGAGAAAGAGTAAAGAAATGGCTGAAAGGAAAAAGTTAATAATAATAATAAAGAAGAAGAAAGCAGAATAGATTAAATAGAAATTGACACCCTTGAAGTTGTGGGCTAATGAAAAAAGGTGATATGTAAGAACCACAACAGAAAGCAGAAGGTAGAAAGTTGAAGGAAGGAAAAGAGATAGCACTGGGAGACAAAATCAATATAGACAGAGAATGGGCAATCATGGGAGAAGAAGCACAGAATAGAAGAGACTAGATAGCAGCACGATTCTTTCTTGAGCAATCTGCCCAGCTCCCTCCATATCGATGTCCCCAAGGTACTTGCTCCATGCACCCCCAGCACAGACCACTCAGGCAGGATCCTGTCCCCAATCAGCCGTCCTCCGAGAGTGAGTTGGTGAGTGCCCTCCTAAACTGGAACCATCTTGCCTCCCAGCCCTAACTTCTATTTTTAAAGGTTTCACTCTATCTGCTGTATAAAGAACAAATTATGCTCCCACAGTGGGAGGGTGCGGGTTAGTGCAGAACACATGAAAATAAGGAGATGAGTAAAGATTACCCTAGTTCAGATGAAAGTTGAGGGGTAATTGACCTGGAGTGCCAAGTTGGTGGGAAGTGGTTAGATTCTGCTGTACTTTGAAAGAACAGCCCATAGAATTAGCTGATGGGTTGGATGTGGGCTATGAGGGGGTTTCATGGATGACAACAAAATCCTAGCCTTACACTTAGCTAGGGAGATGGGAGGAAGGAGAGAAGGAGCAGGTTGGAGAGGAAGAATCAGGGGTTTGTATATTCCTTATCGACAAATGTTTTAGGGTGGGGCAAATGACATAGGCTTAACAGAAGACTGGTGAGCTGAGCTATAGGAGAAGATTTCAGAAGAAAACTGGAACCTCATGGAAGGCATCTAATGCCAGGATGATTGTGGGCTCCAATTGCTGGAGAAGAATAATAGTAATAAAAATAATAATATTAATGGCCAGTGGAGTCCTTACTCTGTGCTTGGAACCTTGCCAGGCCCTTTACATACAGCATTCCTGTCAATCCTCACATGAGCCTGTGAGATAGCCCCTCACATTATCCCCATTTCACAGATGAAGACACCAAGACAAAGGCGTTAAGTGGCTCATCCAAAACCATCCATCCGGTGAGAACATGATGAGAGTCTGGCTCTCCTGTCTCCTAGACCAGGGCCTGCTGGCCTGCAGGGTTTCCCAGGTGAGCAGCTGCCAGCTCGGGCTATGGACACCCGCCCCCGTGAGTGTTGCCCCCGGCAGCCTTTCTGAAGGTACCCTTTGTGTGGAGGAATAGTCAGCGCCTCCAGTTTCTATCAGTAACGATGGTGATTCGTAGGAGCTTCCTTCAGGAATAGGCTTTTTTTTTTTTTCCCAGGCATTGATCCTGCCCCAGGGTGTTTTCCAGAACTTGCACTGCTCCCTAATTACTTAGTAATGCTGAGGGCTTATGAAAATGCTGTCATTTGTGTGAGAAGGGGAGGGAAGGCTGAAAGGGAAAAAAAAAAAAAAAAAGATAGAAACTGCTGTTAAACCTGGCAGAATTCCAGGGTGGGTAATTACATTCTTTGGGGTGGTGTCCTCACTACACACACAGTCTGTGGAGTATTTTGGGATCCTTCTATAAGAATTGTGCTAAAAACATGAAAAATATTATTTTTTAACATCTTTTTAAAATGGGGCTTTTCTAAAGCCACTGGGGCACCCTCTCTCTCGTTGTCTTTTCACCAGTTTGTGGGCTTTCAGTGATCTGTTCCCAGATCATTAATTTGATGCCCCCCACCCCCACCCTTGAATTGTTTCACACCAGAAGCCTAATATGTTCAAGCCAGAAGAAACTGGAGGCTTGAGCCCTGGGAGGGGACGGAGTCTTCTAATCGTGCTTTCTCTTCCTCTCCTTGTCCCTGCCAGCAAATGGAGTTACAGCAGGTCATAACCAGAACAGTCCAAACCATCACCTCATCTAACCCCATCATTTTACAGATGAGGAAACGTGGGTCAAAAGAGAAAATGTGTTGCCTCCCAAAGTGATATTGGGGCAGGTGGTTGCACCCTTGTCTCCTGATGTCCACTGAACTGGAATTAGCACTCTGTGCCCTGAGGGCCAGATTGAGCCAGAGACACTCCCCATATTCCCCTCCCTTTTTATGGCCCTCACAATGAAGGTGCATACAATATTTTTTAAAAATAAAAAATCCATATTTCTGCTTTCTCTTGAAAAAATCAGAAGATGTGGCCACATAGGGCTTATATCTGCTTTTGGCAACATCTGGCTGTCACTGGGTACTTGCAACCATGTTTGATGGGGCAGGTACTCTCTAGTTTTCTTTGTCCCCACCACTCTCTCCCCAAGCTTCACACTTCATTTATTTACATGCTTGGCCCAAGTAGGCATTTGAAAGTGAAATCACGGTCCAACCACATCTATCTTTGAATTACAGAGTAAAACCAAAGCCAAATAAATCATAGGGTATTTTGGCTTAATGATAATGGAACTTAAAGAACACCAAAGATGTAAACTGGGATACTCATAATTGATCTTAGGAATAGATGCCATGCTATCTTTGGGGTATGATTCCAGCAGCATTAGGAGGGCTCTCAACCCTGTCAACAGCCTGGAGTCTCGATTAGATACTCATACATCTGAACTTTAAGGAGCACCCATCTACAAGGTTCCCATTTTAAAATGTGCAAAGTCTTTAAAGAAGATGAATCTAATCTTTTGTCAGTGTAATATAGCATAGAGGGAGGCTAGGGTAGGGGCTCTAGTGCGTAGTCCCTGCTGTGCTGGCTTGCTGTGCCCCCTTAAGCCAGGGCTTTTCAACCTCAGCACTATCAATATTGGGGCAGATAATTCTTTGTCATGGGAGGCTTTTTTGTGCATTGTAGGATGTTTAGCAGCAGTAGCAGCCCTAGCCTTTACCTGCTAGATGCCAGTAGCTACTCCCTCTCCCTCAGTTGTCAGAACCAAACATGTCTCTAGACATTGCCAAATGTTTCTGGGGGGCAAAATTGCCTCCGGTTGAGAAGCACTATCTTAAAGCAAACCATCTAGTGACTGAATCTTACTTCATGTGTAAAGTAGGTTCTAATTCCTGCCCTTGTGGGGTTGTTGGGAGGATGAAATGAGATGATGGATGTTTAAGTGCTGTATAAATCACAGCGAACCACGTTTCTGTAGGGTTTGGTTACCATCATTAGTAACAGACTATGAAGAGTCACCATACTGGGCATGGCAAATGGGATCAGAAGCTCCAAGGAGAGACAGCATGATAAACCAATGAAGAATGGAGTCAGAATAAGTCATTTAGGCAAATGAGGCCGTTTGGGATGTAGTTCTAACCTCTGAGGCTGAGGAAATGAGGAAACCACCTATCACCCCTGGTCAGTCACTTCTTTCTTGTGCACCTGGTCATGTCACTGAAATCCTGAAAATGCCCTACGGGTTCCGATCACCCACCACAAATTCAGTGGCTTCCAAATCCTAACCCTGATCCCACCCTCTCTATCCAATTGCACACCAAGGGCGCCCAGGCTTAGAGAGCACATGACAGCTTTTCCTCCCTTGAATACTTGTTCAAGCTACACCTCTGCTTGCAATGTCCTCCCCCAGTCTTCACCTTCTGCCTGCAGTTTCCTCATCCTTCACGGTCCAGCTTTTTTGAAGCCTTACTGGATCCCCACAGACAGACTTACTGGTTTCTTCCTCTTTTGCTCCCTAAGTGTTGTGTTTACATATCTATTAGAACACTTGTCATGGTGCTGTGGGTGGCAGTCAGCTGGTGCCTCTTCCATTTCCACTACATTCACCTGCCTTCAGGTGGAGACTGTGCCTGCTTCCTCTCTGTGACCCCTAGGACCTGACACCATTGGCCACAGAGGAGGTTCCCCACCAATATTTAAACTGAAGGGAATTTTGAAGGGAAATGGCATAAACAGTTGAACCTACATGAAATTTGACCTAGATAACCAAGCTTGTTCACTCCATGTTGATTTAATCATTGAATAACTGTCTATTTAATATGCCAAAGTGAGCCATTTACCATATTTAAGCAAGGCAGGACATAGTTAGAGGTATGCTTTAAGAATATCTGACTATATGATTTATAATGTTTATGGAAAATCCATTTTGTGCCTCCTTTAAATTCCCTCCCCCCAAACAAAATAAGCAAACCAATTTTTACCTATTATAGGTGGGTGTTGAGGTTTTGCTAATTAATCCTTGTAAAGGGCTTTGAGATCTTCCCTGAAAGATGACAGAGAAGTGTGAAGCCTTCAGTGACAGCCTAATTATTATTATTACTAGGCACAAAGCTCAGTGAACTTAAAAGATCCCCAGCTACCATCCAAAATAGTAAGAGATGGAAAATGCAAGTAGAGATATTATATTATGAAATAGAATAATTGAATTATAGACTCTTAAAATTGGCAAGGACCTTAGAGGTAGTACTTCCTGATTCTGTTCTCCACATCTCCCCTCCCCAGCTGATGCTTATACTCTCTCTAAAATGCCCCTGCCCAGTTCTTATTGCTGTTACAGGCTAATGGGAAAGGGAATGGACCTGATGACAGAGTTTCCTGAGTTCACATTCCCAATCTCTTCCTTGTTAGCAGTAGAACCTTGGGTAAATTATTAGGCCTCAATTTCTTTGTAAAACAGGAAAAAGATTACCTACCACAAGGCTTGTTGTACTGTTAAATGATGCATGTGCAGTGCTCAGCCTAGTACCTGGTACATGGTAAATGGTGAATATATATATTAGCTTGAAGCTCCCTTGAGCTAATTAGTATATGACAGTGCATCATAGTGCATCCGCTTTCCATGTTTAGCTGTTCCTAGTTTGGGGGTGGGAGTGGGGGAGGTCTCCAGAGAACACAGATATTACTTGCAAATCCCAGCCCTTGTAGCTGCCCTGCAAGAGTGTGTAATCATACAGTCTTGGTGAAGAAAGCGAGGAGTCTCTGGCTAAAATGGCCTATTGAAGTGGAAAAGCAAAATCGGGTCCCTCTTTCCAACCAAGGGAAGGGTGCACTTTCCATTTCCTGGATTATCCTCTGCCCGGTGGGAGGCCTGGTGAGGGCAGTGAATCCATTGATCCATCTTGCCCAGAGTATTCAAGTATGTAAGGCCTGAGGGTCCAGGGTCCAGGGTCCAGGCACCACCTTTGTGATTTAATCCTTGGAGTTATTCATCTGTAAAATGGGGGTCCCAGCCACTTCCCAGTGCTGGCGTGAGAATAGAGCAAGAAAATACTGTGAAGTTGCTTCATAAACGGTGAAGTGCTCTGTGGCTGTTAGTCACTGTTGCTTCTCAACCCACACTATTTGCCTGAACAGAATTGTTCTCTCTACAGGTCATTTACAGTGGATACCCTGGTCCTGGAGGGTCTGGAGAGTTCCAGTGTACACTAGACATGACCAGCATCCAGAGATAACTGAAAGAAGCCTGAATCCTCTCACTAGAATCCCTGCAAAATGACTCATGTAATTGCTCTGTGTAAGTATCCTTAGCTTCATTGTACACCCACAAGATTCTGATGCTATAGATTCCTGTGGAATGCAGGGAAAGGAGGAAGGGGAACATTTTAAATGCCTAGGATTTAAAAAGAGACCACCAATTCCGCCTGTCAAGGTAGACAGGAACTGCCAAATGTCCAAGTCCAGGCACCTGCCACTTATTTCAGACGCTCCAGTTTGTCTTTCTGTCTTCCTCCCATTAGGGGGAAAAAGCTTTCTTTTTTTTCCTTTAAATTTTCTAGGAGGGATTTCTAGGGTCCCCCCTCAGGAATTAGTTGTAGGAATAATTGGGCCAGTGGAGTGCAAGAGATAAATCCAGAGCAGCCCGTGCACTCCTAGAAAAAGTGACCTAGATCAAGCAGCAGTAGATCTAGGACTATTGTGGGGACCCCCTGCCACCTACTGACTTACATTGAACCCACATTCCCAGCATCTGCCTGGTTGGGGGGTTGGGAAAGAGGGCAGAGAGTTGACCAAGGTAGGGAAGGGGGGAAGGGGCTGCAGGGTTGTCCCTTTTGAGACCTAGCTCCAAGTATCAACCCCACCCCACCCCCACCCATCCACACACGCAGAAAGGAGGATGAGGTGAGGACAAGGAGGCGGGGGTGATAGGTAGGGGAGGTCAGCTGTGGAACTCGGAGCAAGCTCCGTGGGTATTAGCATAGAGCTTGCTGCCTGCGCGAGTGTGAGGGGGAGAGCTAGAGAGCAGGGAGGGAGAGAGAGGCAGGCTGCTAGAGGAGAGGGAGAGGGGGAGCAAGTGCTCCAGCTAGCATGAGGACGGGCTTCTCTTTTCCGTGCTCAGTTAATCTGGCTGTCAGTTGGTGTTAACGCTGCAGTTTAAGTGCTCCGATTCCAGGAGAAACCCACAAACCTCCAAGAAGGAAGGAAGGAAGGAGGAAAGAAAGGAAGGAAGGAAGCAAGCAAGGAAGGAAGGAACTGCAGGAGGAAAAGAAGGGGCAGAACAGCAAGAGGAATAACGGGAAGGGGGTGGGGGGGACACCAAATCTATGATTGGACCTGGACTTCTTTTTCGCCAATGCAAAAAGGAATATGCAGCACATTTTTGCCTTCTTCTGCATCGGTTTCCTAGGCGCGGTAGTAGGTGCCAATTTCCCCAACAATATCCAGATCGGTGAGTGAGAGGGTCAGCCTGGGGAGGGACTTTCTGAGTCTGGCCAGCAGTTTGGAGGGGGGTGGTCTGTGCCTCCCCCTTCCATTCCCCCCCACCCCAACAGGCTGTTGTGCTTGGCCATCCAAGCTCTTCGGTGATGGGAGGAGGACTTGGGCTGCCAGCGTGGGAAGTGGGGAGGGGGATTGTCTTAATCAGATGAGGGGCAGAGGGGAAGCGTGTACACACGCGCACAGGTACACACACACTCCAATCAAGAGTGTGTGAAATGGAGGAGCCACTGCTTTGGAGGAAAAAATAATAATCATCAGGCTGTAGCAAGGAGAGGGCTGGTGGGTGTTTAAGGAGTTAATTCCACTGCTTGGTAGATGGTGCCTAATTTCATTTATTTATATAAATATGTGTGGTGTGTGTATTTCTGTGTGTGGCTATAAATTAAATATGCACATAGATATTTAATTGAGGAAGGCAGTGATTTCTTAGCTGGGGAGGGGAAAGAGACCCTCTGAAAGAAGGAGGGAAGGGTGCTGGGTTTGTTACAGCCAGTGTAATCATGCCAGACAGCCCCCACTTTGAGGTAAGGGGGCCTGCTTGCTCTCCTGCTCTGGACCTCCCTAGGTGCCTTCTCTTTGCTGTTTGCTACCTTTTCTCTATTCCTTCCATTGCCCCTCCTTTAGATTTTCTGTCCACAAAGACATTGTCTACCTTGAGTGCCCACGTGCACACAGACACACACACACACACACACACACACACCCTCCTATCTCCTGTTAGCTGTCCCCATCATTAGGCTCCAATCTCTCAACTTGTAGGAGGTTGCAGCACTCTGCATGGCTTTTTGTTCCCCATTTCTCCTCCCTGTTTTTGTGCTATTAATGGCCCCCACCACCCTGAATTTATGGGGCAGGTAAGACATTCCACTATTCCTAATAGTAATAGGGAAAAGCAAAACACAAAGGAGCAATAACACCAGTAACAAAACGTTTCCAGGAGGGCTCACATTTTACTGCTACATGTGTCCCGGAATCCAGCAAGCTGCTTTGCTTGGAGGTATCTTGGTTGCTTTGGTTTCTGTTTTCTCTCCCCTCCCAGGGAGATAGCTCCACTAAGGAAAGTTTCCATTGAGGGTAGTTTGTATTCTTTGTGTGAGCCTGTGTTTATGGTGCAGGTGGTATTTCGTTGAGCACACATGTGCTGCAGTAGCCGGCTCCTCTTGGCCTCTCCAGCCAGCTGGTTCCAGGGAGGTTGGCGTGGCCACGGAACAACTTGCTTTGTTTTCTGACACCTGTTAAACTGCATTCTGAAATACATGTCCGTACTGTTAGTGTCTTGCATGCAAAACTTCCTGCCTTTCAGGGAGACACTTCCCCCTCAGCCCAGCCTGTAGCCTTCTACCTCCCTCTCCCCACCCCCCTTTCATTCATTGCAGAGGAGGAGGAAAGGGACAGGGAAGTGTTTGGGGTGTGGTCAGCTGGGCAGAGCATCAGAATTAAGAACACATTTTTTTGTACTTATTCTTTAAAATGGGGGCCATGTACATGTGTAATCATTTGTTCTTAGGCTTGGCATTGTCTATGTGTTTGCACTTATGTGTTGCCCACACTTTGTTGAGTGGAAAAGCTTGTGTAGAGATATGTGGACTTGGCTTTCTCCAAGTATATTTCTGTATATCGCCATGGGTATAAACGCACAAGGGTGTTTTTTGTGCACGTATATGATATGTTTGTTCATGTATCCCTGCAGACTGTTCGTCAAATTTAGCCCCAACTTTCTTGTTCAAGGATAAAACTGGCATTGGTTTAGTTTTCAAATAAAAGGTTGAAATATTAAATTGTAGAACAAATGCTGAAAATATCACTGCTATCAGGTAGTACTTGATTTTACTTGTACCATATCTAACAAAAGCTTTGCAATCCATTTATTGGTTCTGAAAAACAAACACATACTACTGTATAATAAGTTAGAGCATTACATTGGGGATGTGATTCCTCTTGGATCTGAGATAAACTTCTGTCTAAACATTCATTGTGATTCAGTCTCTCAACAGCTATTTTAATTCACAGAAATGTATTTTAATTCACTTACATATCCACAGTAAACACAAAGGTAAGCCCCATACTCACTCTTAGAACAGGAGTTCCGACAGGCACCTTTACTGTGATTTTTATAAGAATAAAATGTTCATCTCCTCATGACATTCTTAAGACCCCATATTTTTGAAAGGCATTTTCTACCATGCAAATACTCACAGTGATAATCGCTTATGTAACAAGTCATTCCTAAGTAGCTGGGATCGATTGGTGAAGGAAGAAGCAAAACACTGTGCAGAAAATCAAGAGTTTTAAGGGGAAATGAGTAATAAACCTTAGAGGTGATGGATCAGTTAAATTGCATATCTATTTTGCTAGGCTAAATTCCAAAGGACCAAAGCAAACAGTTACCATGATGGGGAAGCCCACGGGTCCCAGAGCTAGATGTCCATCTCTCTTCAACATTTATAAGCACCTAATTCCTGTAAGACTTTGTGATAAGAGATAAGTCTGATAAAAATTAGACACAGCGAGGATTTATGTGCTTGCAAGAGCATTGGCTGCTTAGGTGGTTTGCACAAGAGAGAGTAAGAGAAATGCACAACTCTCCTGTTTTCCCTGGCCTGAGCTGAGTTGAGGGGTAAACAATTAAATGTTTGAGCAGAGTGATAGATGTTGGAGGCCCATGTCACTTAAAAACTCATCTGTAGAAGTTTAAACCTCAGCGTCCAGCTGAGTCTATTTGAATTCTCATCCCATCCAATAAAGGCTGCAACCAGTGGGGTTTGGCACAGGGAGAGGAAAAAGGACCATCTGGGGTGGACTGTTGAGGGTCTACAACCTGCTTCTAGCCCAGATACCATGTTGCATTTTCTTTTCTCATAGGGGGATTATTTCCAAACCAGCAGTCACAGGAACATGCTGCTTTTAGATTTGCTTTGTCACAACTCACAGAGCCCCCAAAGCTGCTTCCCCAGATTGATATTGTGAACATCAGTGACAGCTTCGAGATGACCTATAGATGTAAGTAATTGCTTCTATTTCTGAGATTTCTTTCTGCAAGCCACCCATGAAAAGAAGGCCTGTGGGTAGGTGGTGGTGTTGCAAAAATGACTGCGTTGTCATCTGTCTTCATAAGAAAAAGCCCTCCAAGAAAAATTTCCAGGGCTTTTGAGTTATTCCAGCAGTTGGTATTTTTGATTTTACAATGCTTCATGGAATGGGCTTGCTTTTTCACTATCATCTAACTTTAAATGCCAGCGCGATAGGTACTTGGGTTAACTGTTCCCCTACCTCACTGAAGATTTCTGGTTCTGTTGAGAGAGTTTTACATATACATGAAACTTGAGAGATGTAGAATTAAAGGTTCTACTTTGGAGTATGTGGTCTAAAATACTCTAGCCATTTCCTGTCCACAAGTTAAAAGGGGAAAACATCTCTGTGGCTTCAAATAGAAAATATAGGTGAGAAGTTGTGTATCTGGTTTCCCATTTTTGGAAATGACAAATAATTATTAAAAGTGTGTACCCTAACTTATTTCCAAAAGGGTTTGCAGAGATTGACAGTGTGTGGGCTAGCCTTTGAGCATAAAGCAGAACAGAGGTGGCCTCACAAAGGAAAAGGATAGATAAATCTCTGGTTACTTGAATTGAATGCATTACAAAATGAGGATAACAAAGAATGGTTCTGAGTTTTTCTGGCAATTAAGATTGAAAAGGAAACCTATGTGGTTGCATGATTGTTAGTTTATGACAGATGAAAGCATAAAAATTAATCAGTAGAGACATTTTGCCTCTAGGGATTAAGCTCAAGTAGAAATTTTTGGTATGAAAGTGTGAGCTGAATGGGCAAGAACAATTTCAGACCTGAAACTGGATAAAATTGGCATCACAGGCTTCCTGTACCACTATTGACTGGGTGGCTACTGCTGCGATGTGCATGGACTATATTTTCTTCATTTCTTTCCCATATTCACACATGGTGAGCTCTCAACAATTTGAACTGAACATATTCTGAAGGCTCAAAATGAGAATTCAGAATTCTCCCTATCCCTGAGACTACTCATAAGATAACGTTGATTAAAATTCCAAGAATTACAAGTTTATCAGATTCCATTTATTGAGGACTTCTTGCTTGTCAAAAACTACAATAAGTATTGTAGATAACTATCATAATATCCATTGCCATTTATTGAGCGTTTACTATATCCCATACAGTATATTTGCTTTTCATGTGTTAGCTCACTTAATGCTCACAGCAAACTACAGAATATTATATGTTATCCTCCTTTTTGGGATGAGGAAACTGAGGCTGAAACAGGTTATGTAACTTACACGAGGTTACCCAGGAAGTAAATGGCAGTCTTGTGACCCCAAGGCCCATGTTCCAGGCCACGGTGATAAATACATTAATCCTTATGGAACCTGATCTGCTATACTAAAAATACTCAAGAAGTGATCTGGAGTTTTCAGGGTTTTGTCAGGCAATGGTGTGAAAAACACCCAAGGAGAAAAACTTTCAGTGCTTCAAACTGTAGCTGCGATTTTGCCCAGGGCTGGCCCAGTGGATAAATAAATAAAGATTCTGCATTTTGGTAATGCTGAGGTTGAAAATCTTGTCTACTGCCTACCCTCAAAAAAGAGCTAACGTTTGACTGTGGAATTGTATTCTGTGAAAGCAGAACTGGGGAACTAGAGTACTACTGAGTAGGTATTTAGCTATCAGATATGTTTGAATTCTTTTTTGCTTAGAGGTTGGTGTTTTAAGGGAGGATTTTGTTGTGGGCATCAATGTATCTATAAACTACCTGAGATTATGCATAATCTTTTGCCTGTATATGCATATGCTAATTTATTTCCTGGGGAGAGACTCCATAGCTTTTGTCATACTCTCAAAAGAGTCCTTTACTCAAAAAAGATTACTTCCTCACAGAATCAGAAAGAATAAATGGCTGGCATTTGTATTCACTCATACTGCCAAGACCTGTCTACCTGTCAACGGTAGAGCTTGGTGGAGAGAGATGTTAACTTCTATCCTAATGTCAAGAGGTTGACTGGCAGGACAAGATAATAAAAGACAAAAATAAGAGGAAATAGTCTAAGGCCAAAGATGGTATTTTTATCTTACGCAGCGTAAGACTTGGTCTCCAATAGGGTTGTTGGCTATTTATTAGGGGGGAAGAAATACAATCAGGCAATGTTGTCTGTTGGGATCAGCGGAACTACGGTGGATGGAATGGATCTGAGTTCTTTAACTTGATTCCTATCATACCAGTCTACAGGTTTCCATGAATATCTGCATGGTTCATTTGATCATTCTCTAAATGTTTCTTCAATGCCATGAACTGAGATGGACTTTGGAAATACAAAGATGATGATAAAACACCCTTGCTGTCAAGTAGCTTAAAGTCCAGTGGGGGGAACACTGCTGTGGGGCTTATCTGAGAAGCAATGTTATCTTGTGTTTAGACCGTTAGTTTCTTCTCTTTACTTCCAAGATCAGAGAGAGTACAGGGCAATTCAGGTGGTGATGAGGGTACAGTACCATCATCTGGGTACTGCCTGGAGGAGTCTCGATTAACTTTCATATGAGGCTAGGGAACCCCTCGGGGCTGTGTCCACTATGGCCCATTAGTGTGGGAAAACCTTTTACAGATCCTGGTTGGGTGCAATAAAAAGTGTCAAAGGGCGAGGAGTGGTTTTGGGTAGGATGGGTTGACTAATCATTTATGAAAATCAAGAAAAGAATCGTATTCAGATTTAATTTTGTGTGCTTTTTTGAAAGTTGGGCTAGCTTAAATTAACTGCCCATCCATCAGTCTTATCCCTAGAAAATAACCAAACCTTTATTTTTTTTCAGAAATTTTCTGCTGCTTTTATTTTTTTCTGTGGCATTTTGCTATTCATTATCCCTCCACCAGAGGGGAGAGAAGGGAAGGGAGAAGAAGTGTAAAAGGAAGTATTCATGCTAAAGGTGTTAGCAGCAGGGGATTACCAATGAAGAGTGATAGTTATAGGTTAGGGGGAAGCAGGGAGGATGGAGGAAGAGTATCAACTAATACCACTGGCCATGATCAGAGTTTGGCTTCTTTTTTGTATTTGATCTTTCTTGTTTTCCTTGTCTGCCATCAGTAAGGACAGAGTCATTGAATGAGCAACCCAAATGCCTTGGGGTCTCCTCTGAGTGCTCTCCCAAGCCTACAGGGGGAGAGGAGGGGAAGGCTGTCTTGTGGAGAGGGCAATTATTTACCAGCTGTTGCTTATCTTGGTGCCTTTGTGGTGAGTGTAAACAAAGGGATGGATGAAAATTTAGATTGGGGTTTCTGTTGGAGGTCTGAGGAGCATTGCTGCAACTTAATTCTCACATTTTCATTCATTCTTTCATCCATGCACCCTCCATCCAGCAAATCCATGCTAAATGCCTCTCTTGTGCCCAGCATTATGCCAGGTGCTAGAAATAAAATTGTCAGTGAAGGAAACCAGCATCTTTCCTTGTAGGGCTTACAATTTAGTCCAGAGGTACTCAAACTTAAGTAAACCTAAGATTCACTGAAGGAATTTGTTTAAAACAAGTAGCAGGGGCGGCCTCTAGATTTACTGTATCAGAATATGCAAGAGCAGGCTGGGGGGAGCAGGGTCTGTGGTAATTAGTATAAACGATCACACCTTGAGAAACTCTTCTTTAATCTAAAAAGTATTCCATTCAGTTACAAGTGTTTTGTTTTGTTTTTTTTTAATTTAAAGACTTTATTTATTTAACCTCCCCCCCCTTGCTGCTTGTGCTCTCTGCGTCCATTTGCTGTGCGTTCCCCTGCGTCTGCCCGTCTCCGCACCGTGCGGGCCGGCCCGCCCCCACCAGGAGGCCCCGAAATCGAACCCGGGGCCTCCCACATGGCAAACGGGAGTCCCATCGACCGAGCCACACCCGCCTCCCGACTTACAAGTGTTTTTGAGCCTTTAACCCAATCCAGGCATGGTATTTAGCACTAGAAATGCAGACAAAAGTTAGATGCTTTTCCTGCCCTGGAGGACTTTATCCCTAGTGAGGGAGGCTGCCCTGTGAAGAGGAAATTAAAATGTAATGTATGTGCTGTCATAGCAGTTTGTACAGTGTTAGAGACACCACAAGGAGTGGGGTTGGCCTCACAGAGGGTGGTGTTTGAACCAAATCTTGAAGATAAATAGAAGTTTTCCTCCAGGACAAGTTGAGGGGGTGGGAAAGGGATGAAACAAGAGCCTTCCTGGCAAAGGGATAGCCGGCACAAGGCCAAGTGGTCATGTTACCTTGTTCTGCGTCTGTTCTGATCTCTGGGCACTCACTGGCTGGGCCACTGATTTGGCATTTATCAAATACTGTATAAGAGGTCCCACAAGCCAGTTTCAGCACAGAGATGGGATTTTGGGGGCCCACACAGTGTTTAAGAATTAGGGAATTTCACATCAGAACTTGAATATCTTGGTTTTCTTGGCATTTTAAAAGATCTGGCAACTCTCGGCCCCTGTCTATGTAACTCGGTTTTCCAGAATGGAGCCAGGAGTACCCACCCATCTAGATGGACTCCTTCATTTTCTTTACCTGCCTGACTCCTAGAGGTATTGCATTTGGGAGTCCCGGGTGACTTTCTTAGCAATGTTAAATGTAGCATGTGTTATGTGTTAGCTCTACCACCATGCATATCTATTGTTTGGTGTTGCTGTGAACATCTGACTCAGGGCTATCCTCGAACACAAAGGAACAAATGTCTCTAGGAGTTGGGGAATTGCACAGCAGGAAATGCTGAGAGTCTAAATGACAATCAGGAGGGCAGTTGTGTGCCTGATCCCAGCAGGACTCCCTCTGTGTGGACATACTTGGGGAGTCCAAGGGCATTCTAACAAGACATTAGGCACTGGCAACACCCAGATGATCTATGTTCTTGCTTGAGCCTCCCTGATCATTTTCAGACTTGCAGATTAGTAGTTTACAAATTTGTTGCTTAACCTGCATGGTGCTTTGAAAATATAAAAATTTGACATAAAAATCCAGATTTCCAGCTTCCCTGAAGAAAAAAAAAATCAGAGGCCTGGCAACCTGGGCTCACATGCCTGCTCAGTTTCTATTGTCTAGTGCTGAGAAGTGTTGTCCTCTTTAAGTAAAAGGGGTAAGCTTTCAAATTTAACCAAAATCCTCACCATTCCCTGCTGTATAGCCAGCATAACAAAAATGTGTTGCTTTCCCAGGCCAATCTACTGACATCCACTTTATATCCTTCAGCATCCATTACTTCAATATTTCATTCTAATACTACCTTTTCTTCACTTTGTACTACATGATAGAGAACTTAAAAGATGTGTAACTCCTGCTCTCAAAGAATTAGTATTAGCAATGAGAATTGGAGGACTGGTTGTGTGGCAAACAAAGATTACTTTGAAGATCTACTGTGTGCCAGATACTTAATATTTATCATCTTAAATTTTATTAGAACACTGAAGATTACTATCCCCATTTTATAGGCGATGCTACTCGACTGAGAGGGGGAAAGTATCTTCTCTACATCATGCAACTAATCAGAGCCTAATCTAGTATTTGAAGTCGTTTTTGGGTGCTCTGAAAGTCAGTGAGCCTTCTCTTGGCACCTTTCCACCTTTCAAGATCAACAATTACGTGGACACAAAAAAAGTGAAATAGCAGTAAAAGAGTCCAACACAAAACATGTCACAATGCAGTTTATGATTTAGGAAGAAGAGCTAAAACTTCCCTGGCAGAACCTATGACTGGATAATGAGGACTTCTTGGGGGAGGAGGAACTTAAGCAGACATTGAAGGGTGGAGCAGATTTTGGTGAGACGGTGATGGTGTGTAAGGAAGGTATTTTGAATGGATGAAGCCCCTCCTCCCTTCCCCTCCACTGCTACTGCATACATTTGTTCCCCAAATTGCGAATTCAGCATTTGGCTCCTAACCTATGCTCCAGTTATCATTAAAATCTGATGTGGCTCTTCTACCTTCACCTATGCTCTCACTTTACACAGCAGGAATCTATAGTTGTCTGTGGTTGATTTTTTGTTCTTGTTATAATATCAGTGATGATCATAAGCTTCTCTGTGCTGCTTTAAGCAAAAATGTTTTTGTGAACATTTCTTCTGGCTGGTTGAGATACCACTGCTGGGGTGAGTGAAATTATTACTCTCCTCTTGGACACTCAAAGTAGTGATGTAGGAATTTGGAAAATTGCTAAGAGTCACTTATTTGCTCATTCGTTCATTCAAAGCACTTTTAATATGATCCTCTCTGTGGCATATGTGCTATCACTGCCCATTCCACAGCTCTGCAGACAGTATTCACAGCTCACAGAATCCGTTCCCACTGAATCTAGACAAGGCCTCAAATTCCTTCTTCCCATGCCACTCCAGGCAGTGACTAGAAATTCACCAGAGTCCATGCAAGAGATGAAACCCATTTGCCGTTCCAATGCATTGTGCCAGGATTGAGGGAAATAAAATAGATAAAGATTGATTCTCCCTTTAAGGGACTCAGGCTCTTATAAAGGAAATAGTCCTGCATACATACCAAAAAACCTGTGATAAAAGGGAAAGACTCTTTTTCTCCCTTTCTTTCCCTCTCTCTCCCTCTGCCCCTCCCTCTCTCTCTCTCTCTCTCTTACACACATAACACAATCACACACTCACAAATTTCAGAGGAGAAAGGGAGAACTTCCCAACTAGAGAAATTAGACCAGGCTTCATAGAACAAGGCCATTCGAGTTGAATTTGGAAAGGTAGGATGCAGACAGGAGGATAAAATACAGGCACACACACAACAGGTGTGAAGCAGTGAAAAGTATACTGAATTGGTATTTGAAGACTTGGATTCAAATGCTGAACTATCTTCTTAAATGGTACCTGTGTTACCTTAGAGAAGCAACCCCCCTCTCATGCTTATTTATAAAATGAAACTCATATTATCTATGAGACTCTTTCTGGGGCTGGGTTTCTATGGTGAGAGAATATGGAAAATTATGTAGAAAAATGGTTAAGAAAAGAAGTTCTTCTTTTAGCCTTTGGTTGGGGAGAGGATAACTAAAGGCTTTGAGAATCTAATGAAAGCCCTGAACCTTCCCACCAAATTGCACATCCCTACCACATTTTGTATGTAAATGCAGGGGAACTAAGCCTGCCTGCTGAGGCTTCAGGTACATCCATTCAATGTTCAACGAATAGTTATGGAGGGCTTACTTTTGTGAACAAAACCAGAAAGCAGTCCTGTGCCTGTGGATCTTACCAGCTGTGAGGCAAGCAGCTATCAACCAAATAATCACACAAATGAGAATATCATTATAGGTTGTGATAAACACTCTGAAGGAAAGCTCCACGATTCTGTGAGAGCATATTACAAAGATGCTGGCCCTGGGCAGGGGAATGGGGAAGTTTCCTGGCAGAATAGGTATTTGAGCTGGGAAGGCTTTTGGTGAAATGGGCATGGGATCAGAGGGAATGTTCTAGGAGTTTCCTGGGCAGAAGCCTGACAGTGAGAGAGAGAGAGAGAAAGAGAATGAGTGTAGGACTGGAGAGGGTAGCAGGGGCTGACCTTGTGGGCCCTGTTAGGGATTTTGATCTTTAGCCTACGGGCTGTAGAGAAACCACTGAAGGATTTTAAACAGGAACGTGACACATTCAGATTTCTGTTTTCTCACTATAAGTCAGAGATGTTTGAGAGCGCTTTGTCACATTTACATTCCCTGGAGACATTTTGCCTGTATAGCTATGGCCTTTGTTCCTTTACTCCTGTTGCCAATTTGGGGTGGAATCTTACTGACGGGCAAAGGGGTGGGAATGCTGGGGGAAAGGCGAGCTCCTGGCTGGGTGTAGGGGTGAGTGAGTCTTGTGGCTCTGTGGTGTGCCTGTGTGCATACAGAATGGAAGCTGATCCTGGAGGTCTGGTGTGCACTGTGAGAGTGTGAAATCATCTAGAGTCCAACTTATTTCATCAGCAGAGAAGCTCCACTTCACATTGAGCCTGGTCTCCTTCAACCCGACAACTCAGTGGTCCTCAGAGTTACACTGCTGTTTCCTCCACTTTCACCTACAAACCACTCTTCCCATATCCCTCTGTTGAAATGCTGACCTTCTGGTCAGTTGTAGCTCTGTCATCTTCTCCATTAAACCATCCTTGCTCTTCCATGTACACTCCCTCTTCTGCCCCTCAGCACTTTGTATTTTCCCCATTAAAATTGTTACACTTAGCCCTGGATTTTGTTTATCTACCCAACTGTACTAAACAATTTGAGGGCAGTGATCTTGTTTAATTCAGTTTCCCATCACTGTCTCCACCACAAAAAAGTGTTCAGCAGTACTAGAGGAAGAAAGGAAGGAAGGAAGGGAGGGAGGGAGGGAGGGAGGGAGGGAGGAAGGAAGGAAGGAAGGAAGGAAGGAAGGAAGGAAGGAAGGAAGGAAGGAAGGAAAAGAGAGAGAGAGGGAGGGAGGGAAGGGAGGGAGGGAGGGAGGAAGGAAGGAAGAAGGGAGGGAGGGAGGGAGGGAGGGAATGAGGGAGGGAGGGAGGGAGGCTGGCTGACTGTATATTATGTAACATCAGCAACAGTGATGAGAATAACCCTGAATTATTGCTGTTTATCAGATAGTGCTTTGATATTACAGGATTTAAGATTTCCAGTGAGCTGTGCTGTAAATTTCTGTGGATGGTTATTACTGTGAAGCTGGAAAATGATGGGGTGAAAACCAGGTATAAATCATATCAAAAGCTCATTCCAGCTCCTTCTGGACTATTGTCACAAAAGGTTCTAAAGAAGGTTCCGTTTTCTAAATAAAGGATTTCTGGTTCAAGTCCTGGGTGTGACATTGAAAAGTTGTATGGCTTGTGCAAATCAATTCTCCTTTTTGAACCTCAGTTTCTTCAAAATGAAGGTAATAACAACCATCCATGGTCATTGTGAGAAGGACCAAATGATTGTTGGTTTCTGTTCTAGTTTCCCAGCTACTAAAACAAATACCATACCATGGGTTGGCTTAAACAAAGGAATTTATTGACTAAGTTTTGAGGCTAGGAGAAATCCAAAACTGAGGCACCAGCAAGGAGATACTCTCTCACAGAAAACAGTAGTGTTCTGGGGCTGGCTGCCAGTGATCCTGGGTCCTTGCCTTTTCTGTCATATGGCAAAGCACATGGCGGTGTCTTCTCCTTTTCCTTCTGGATTCCATTGACTTCCAGCTTCTGGTGGCTCCTTGTGGCTTCTCTCTCTCATCTGACTTTCACTCTGTTTATAAAGGACTCCAGGAATCCAGATTAAAGCCCAACCTGATTCATTGGGACCATACCTTAACTGAAGAAACACTTGTACAGAGTTTATTTACAAGGGGTCCACACCCACCAGAATGCAGACCAAGACCAAGAACATGTCCAAACTGGGGTGCATACTTCAATTCACTAGTTTCGAATTAACTTTCTACTCAATAAAAACGCCATGAGCGGGGGACGGATGTGGCTCAAATGGTTGGGCATCTGTCTCCCATATGGAGGGACCTGAGTTCGGTCCCGGGGATCTCCTGGTAAAAAACAAACAAACAACAACAAAAAGAACGCCATGAGAAAATGGAGCTCTCAGAGGGAACGAGTGAGTAGTGCTGTGTAGGGTTCTGGGTTCCCTCTCTAAACATCCAAGGGCCTTTTTCATTCCACAAACTGCCTGGTTGCCTGCTCCCTTGGGGATCCTGTATGTTCTTCTCCTGGTAGCAGCCTTTCTCCCCTGCACTGCCTTTTTCACACAGCCGTCTGCTCTTTTCAAGTGACCTGAGCCCGCTGCTCCGTGCCAGCTGCTGTCAAGGTGTGTGGGGCACCAAAGTTACTGGAAATGCCAACACCATTGGTGACAGAAAGTCCAAGGCCATGGGAGGTCCAGGTTGCAGAGGATGCAGGCAAAATTGGGGTTAATGAGGCATTTTGAGGCTAATGAAATTGATACCCAGTGATTAAGCCTGTTTCTGTGTGTTCATAATGTGAAACCTTAGGATGTGAATGAACTTTTTGAGAATAGCTTTATTTGTGTACAAAAGTAACATGTGTATTTTAGAAAACCACGGAATCCAGCCACCGAATAAAAATAAAATTTGTGGAATTAAAGTACTGAAGATAATCTTCTGTTTCAGTTTCTCAGAGCAGCTATCACAAATACCGCACAATGGGTTTGGCTTAAACAAGAGGAATTCATTAGCTCACAGTTTTGATGCTAAAAGAAGTCCAAAATCAAGATATCTGTGAGGCTTGCTTTCTCCCCAAAGACTTGTAGTTTTCTGGTGCTGGCTGCTGGCAGTGTTTGGGGCTCTTTGTTTTGAATCTCTGCCTCCCATCATATGAGCTCTCCTAGCTCACTTCTGGGACTCCGGGTTCTCTTTATAATGCCTCTAGTAACATGGATGAAGGCCTAGCCTGCTAAAGTTGGCCACACCTTAACTAAAAGTGACCTCTTCAAAAGGTCGTATTTTCCATGGGCTTGCACCCACAGGAATGTGGATTAAGATAAAGAACATGTGTTTATTCTTATGGGGTACTTAATTCAACACCCTACACCTTCTCTTTTTTTTTTTTTTTCTGAACATATCTATTAAAAATTAAGAATGGATTTATAATAGTAGTTATGTGACATGATTCTTTTTACTTAATGAATCATGTCACTAAACATGTTACTTTAAATATAACATGTAAATTTTTAATGGCTTTGAAAACCCATTGTTCAAATGTGCCATAATTTATTTATCAGTTTCCTTTTAATGGATATTTAGTTTATTTCTGACTTTTGTTTCCTTAAAAACAATGCCATGAATAAAAGACAAAAAGAAAAAAACAAAACAAAACAAAAAACCAAAAACAATGCCATGATGATTATTCCAATGAAAGTGTAATTGTTTGTATAGGTTATTCTGATTTTAAGAGCATTATAGTCCAGTAGGACAATTTCCAATGAGGTTGACTAGAACAGTTAGTGTGTGCAGGAATTGAGATAACTTGTTCAGTGCCAGCTCGGACACTGACTTCCTGTGTGACCTTGAGAAGTTTCACCTTCTTTTTGTGTCCAGTTTAGTTTCCTCATATGAGGTGATAATACCAGATTCTCAGGGTTAGTAGAACAGGCAAATGCTATTACTTATGTGGAAAAGCTTTGAAAAATCAGAAATGCTAGGCAAATGCAGGGGAATATAATTAACCAGGCCTCTTATCTATTAACATAAATATATCATAAGTAAAATGTGGCTAATTCATCTTTAGTGTTTTCTTATGAGGGTGGTCATTATCTATGAATGAATCTATTTTGTGGATGGGGAAAATTGAAATCTTAAGGAGGCTAAGTTTACCCTGGATCCAAAGATATAACAACAGTAAATCTGAAAGCATTTTCTTTCACTTATGATTCAGTCTGCAAGAATAGAATGAAAAATGTGGGCCAGTGTCTTTGGCTTAGAAAATAATTGTTTATAGGAATAAGAGAGTAACCCCATTTGGGCAGTGAGCAGTCAGGGTTCTTTTGGTTTCCACTGAGAGAAATCTAACTAACTGGGTAGTTTTGACATTAGGTGTGGCTGGATTCAGGGGGTTGAATGGTGTCATTAGGAATGAGACACATCCCCTAGATCTTTGGGCTCTGCTTTTCTCCACATTGACTTTACTCCAGTCATTCTTGTACCACATGTCAGATCCCAGCACAGCCAGGCTTCAACTGCCCAGCTCAAAGTCGTGGAAAGGGAACTTCTGTCAGTTCCACAAAAGTTCTGGGCCTGATATCACTGTACAGAAATCAGACCACATGTTCGTTTCTGTTCCTGACACAGTGGCTAAGATGTTGTAGTCTTTTGGTTGGCCTAGGCATAATCCCTTGGCCATTCTTAGAATTTGGGGTGGTGTCAGTCACACAGACCACATGGACATGGGGGAGGAGGCTTTCCCCAAAGGAAACTGGGATGCTATTAACAAGAGAATGACTATTGGATGCTCAGTAGGTGAAAAAATACAGAGGTCCTCCCATGGCAGTTTCTTTTCAGAAGGGAAAATTCAGAGGCTGGAGCTAAACCAAAGGTCAACATGCTAATAAACCACAAATCAGAGGAGAGCTAACAAGGCAAGATCAGAGGTTATAGCAGGCACAAGATTTGAAATTCAAGCAGATTGATAAGGTAGTGAAAGCTATGAGAGGTCTTTAATACTTTCTGCCCTACCAGAAGCAAACCTCTTTTCATGGAACAGTTTTAGGAAGTGTTGTCCACCCACATGGGTGTGTCTGGGGTTGGGGCCACTCTTTGACAGTATATTTGGAGTATCAGTCCTAAGACATCTGGTGATCCTGGGGAACCTATATGCTCTCCCAATGATCAAGACATTTCTTGCTTTGCTCAGATACTCAAGTTATTGTGCACAACTCTTTAACAGTCCCAGTTGGAATCTTGGCTGCAAATCAGATGATCCCACACCACCAGATGGTAGGTTGTTCTAATTGGTTCCATTCCCTCTAGTTTTTGGCAGGAATGAAGTCTTCCCTGTGTCTAAAGAGGGGGGACAGGGAGAGCCAGTATCAAATGAAGGAGGCTTCAACCTTTGTTAAACAGGCAGAGATATTAAATTGGCTCCTGTCCAAGGAGAACAAGGTGGTATGGTTCTTTCATATTAGGGCTTGCATTCACAGTAGACTGAAATCCTAGAACTAGCATCAATGGAACACAAGGTTGTAATGGGTCTGGCTGTAAAATGGTTTGACTAAAAGGTCCGCTGATCCAGAGGAGGGCATTTATTTATCCAATCATTGATATTTCTGGACCTTTGTGATAGATTAGATTATTATTTGGCAAGTTTTCATCTCTTCCTCAAAGGGAATATACCTCCCTGCTCCATTAAAGTTGTGTTTGATCATGTGACTTGCTTTGGCAAACAGGATATTAGTAGACATGTTGCAAGCAGAGGCCTTTAGAAATAATGCCCAAGAGAGCCTGTTGGTCACAGAAGAAAGAGAAATACACAGAGCAGTCAAGCCATGGACTCTAAGTCTAAAGCAGAGCTGTCCCAGCTGACCTGAAGATTTGTGAGCACTGTAATAAATGCTCATTGTCATATGCCACTCTATTTGGTGGTCGTTTGTTACACAGCAATAGCTGACCATTACAAACAACCACTGTGTCTTCCATACTTTGCTAGGCACTGGGAGAACACTCAAGAATGATAGTATGGTCCTGGTCTTCATGGAGCCTATAGTTAGGGAGTTAGGCTGTGTGGCAGTTTGAGATTATTTATGACCCCAAAAAAGAGAAGGATTATGTTTGTAAACTGGTCTGTTCCCCTGAGTGTGATACTCTTTGATTGTATTAAATTCAAAGGTTTTAAGTTTACTAGATTAAATCAATTTAAGGCCTTTGATTCTACCATGTCAGTATGGCGTGACTTGGGTTAAGTCCCTGCCCCCCTGGTGGGCTGATATAAATGGGCACTCACTCAAGAAGACACAAGAAGAGAGAGAGCTCCATAGATGCCAGAGGAGAGAAGTCTTAAATAGCTAAAGGCCAGAGAGACATGAGCCATTTGCCTGATAGTTTGCAGCTGAAGAGAACAGAGCAGCTGAGCAGCTGATAAGGCCTGGAAATAAATGAGCCCTATGTCAGCCTACAGCTGAGATCAGAAGAAGCTGGGCCCATGCAGCCTTAAGAGGAAGAAGGAAGGAGAGAACAAGCAGAGATCACCCACCAATTTGCTTCAACACATGGCAACTGACTTTGGTGAGAAAGCAACTTTGAGTTGGACTCTTTAGGGCCTTGGGACTGTGAGCTTTTACCCCTAATAAATACCCTTTATAAAAGCCAGCAAATTCCTGGTGCTTGGCATCAGCACCCATTTGGCTGACTAATACAGGCAGTAATATATTTATAAATGAATCAAATAATAGAGATTGTTACTAGGGTCATAAAGAGAATAGAATGTAGTGACATTGGGAAGCGGCTGTGGCTCAATCAGTAGGGCTCCCGTTTACCATATGGGAGGCCCCGGGTTCGGTTCCCGGGGCCTCCTGGTGAAGGCAAGCCTGCCTGCACGGCGTGGTTAGCTGACCCAGCGAGCACAAGCAGCAAGAGGGGATAAATGAATAAATAAATAAAAAATCTTTAAAAAAAAAAAAAAAGAATGTAGTGACATAATCACTGTAGTAGAAGAGAACACCTACTTTAGATTAAGGGGGCCGAGGAAGGCCTTTCCAAGGATGTGAGTTTTGAGCTCAGACATCAAAGTTGTAAAGGAGCCAGACAGGAGTTGATTCCTTGTGGAATGTAATAAACCATCCCCATAGGCAAGTTGAATTTAGAATGTTGATCTAGGGAAGGGAGGATGAGGAGTTACAGAAAAATTCTCTGCAAAGCTGGTTACTCAGTTGTCAAAGGGCAGTTACTGACTTCTCTCCACCATGTTGTATGTGCAAGTCAAGGGCTGACAAATATACACTTCCTGCCAAGGACAGACAGCCACTGGTGGTGGAAGTCAATGATCATAGCAGAGGGAGAGAGGAAGGTTTCTAGGGCATTCCTGACAGAGAGGTGATGAAGTTGGCTGTACTTCCCATCTTGGTTCCAGAATAGTCAAGGGTTGTTGCTTATAAGAATGGCAGGTGGGGTGTATGTTTGTATGTGTGTGAGTTCCTACATGTATTCTTTCTTTCATAGAGGAGGAAAATGAACTAGATAACTTTTAGATCTCTTTCCAAGTGTGTGATTTATAAAACTTAAAGATTCTGAGATTTAAATTATGTGTGAAGGAACTGTTTAATCAAGGAACTTCATCTTAGCTCTGTGCCAAACTCCATTTGTTAATTGAGATAGTTAATTAGGAAAAACTCTCCTGAGCAAGGAAGATAAGCTCAGCCATCCCGTGCCTATGTAGTAAAGGCTATGCAACTGTCACAGCCACAAGGAGGGCAGAGAACATCTAGCAGGGGTCCTTAACCAGGGGTCTGTGAGCTTGAATTGAAATTCAAAAAAACATTATTCTTGTGGGGAAATGTTGGTGTGGGTGTGATATATTTATTAAATAATACACAATATAATATGGACTTAGTAAGGGGTCCATGGTTTTCACCTGACTGGCAAAGGGGTCTGTGTAACCAAAAAAAGGTTAAGAACCCCTGAAATGCAAGTCCCCCATCTAAGCTTCACTCTAGACCCTGAAGGACCAGTGGGGGCAAGGATGGAAGCTCACAAGGGCCCACATGGGACAAGCTCACAAGGGTCCACATGGGACATAATCCTGGTAGTTTATTAGCTTTGGGCAAATCACTTAACAAAAGCTGCACTTACTTCCTCTTCTTCCTTACTCCAAGATCACCTCTGATCTTTCTGCTCAACTATTCTTAAAAACAAGTTTCCCTAGGGTCACCAATGGATTTCTCATCATAAATCCGGCTGTATTATGTCTTTATTCCCTACAGCCTCTGAGTCTCTTTACCCTCCTCTCAAAGAATCCTGAACTTTGTGAGGCTGTGGTCCTCCCTTCCCCCGTCATTGGGGCCCTCTCTGACTCCTTGTGCTTCATTTTCCTCCTCGGGTCTATCCTTTCCTCTAGATTCCAACCTCTACATTTATGGTTCAACATATAAAAGCAAGAACTTGGCATCTTTCCCGCCAACCCATTGCTCTTCTTCACTCTATTTCTGTTGCCTCAGGCTAAAAAATTAGTGTTTTGTTTGGCCCCTCTGAATCTGTTAACCTCTCTATGCAGTACATGTAATGTGTTGATTTCACCACAAGTCTGGCTCTGTCCCAGTTTTCTTTTTTTATCGGGTTATGGTGTTAGTCTTCTGACTAGTCTATCCAGGCTGTAATCTACTCTCCACACAGTTGGTAGATCAATTTCTTGAAGAATATTTCTAATCATGAAATTTCCCTGCTTTAAAAAAATAAAAGCATTAGTGAGATGGAAGTAACCTAAGTGTCTATCAACAGATGAATGGATAAACAAATTGTGGTACATATATGCAATGGAATATTATTCAGCAGGGAAAAGGAACAAAGTTCCTATACATGCAACAACATGGATGAACTTAAAGATATCATTTTGAATGAAATAAACCAGACACAAAAGGACAAATATTGCATGATCTCACTGATATGCAATAATTAGAATACGCAAATTCATAGGATCAGAAACTAGAATACTGGTTACCAGGAGCTGGGGGAGGGAAGAGAAGGGAATGGAAAATTAATTTTTAATTGGTGCAGAGTTTTTGTTTGGGGTGATGGAAAAGTTTTGGTAACGTATAGTGGTGATGGTGATGCAACACTGTGAATGTTATTAACAACACTAAATTATGTATCTGAATGTGGTTAAAGGGGAAATTTTAGGTGTTATATGTGTTGCTAGATTAAAAATTAACAAAAACAACCATAGAACTGTACAACATAAACAGTAAACCCTAAGGTAAGCTATAGACTATAGTTAATAGAACAATTATAACAATATTCTCTTATCAAATGTAACAAAGGTACCAGACCCAATGTAAAGTGTTAAAAATGAGGGTGGGTGATGGGAGCTCTGTATTTTCTGCAAGATCTTTCTGCAAACCTACAACTTATCTAATAAAAATTAATTTTTAAAATCATCAGTGCCTCCCCATCTTTTGTTAAGTTCAATGCAAACTTATCCCAGAATATAAGACTTTCGAGAAAAAGGCCTCAGACTGTCTACCTTTCCAGACTTATCTAATTGTGTATAATCTGTCTTCTGACCAAAATAGGCTACCCAGTGTTGCCAAAAACATGCCTTTCACTTTCTCAGAGCTTAGCTTTTGTTCATACTCTTGCTTCCACCTGGCATAGTCCTTACCACCAATTGATAACACTTATTCATTTATTCAGTCAACTAGTATTTACTAGTATTTACGGAGCAGCCACTTTCCATTAGACTCTGAAGGTTCAGCAGAAAATAAAACCAACAAGGTCCCTGCATACTTGGGATCTACACTGCAATGAACAATGATTCAAATTTGAATCAAATCCTTGATTTCAAATCCTTGTTAAATGTTACAAATGCAGACAAATAGAGTAATAGGACAGAGAGTGAGTAGGCTTGAGAGCTGCTTTAGATAGGGTTTTAAGGTAGCCGTCTCTGAAAAGCTGATATTTTACCTGAGTCTTGTGTTCACCAATAGAACTTTCTGCAATAATGGGAGCTGTTCTGTTGTCTGTGCTGTCTGATATGGTAGACATTAGCCACATGTGCCTATTAAGCATTTGAACTGTTGTATGACTGAAGAACTAGATCTTTAATGTTACTTAATTTTAGTAAAATTTAAATAGCCATGGATGACCAGTGACGACCTTATTGGACAGCAGAATTCTAGACTCTAGAATATCCTAGACAAAAAGAATAGTAAGTATAAAGACTTTAAGATCAGAATGAGCATGCTTGGGTATTCAAAGAACAGAAAGACTGCCAGTGGGGCTAAGCATACTGAGCAAAGAGTAAAGTGGAATATTTTGTAGCCATGATAAGGAATTTAGAGTGATTTTAAATACAATAAAAATTACTGATGAGTTTTAAGCTGGGGAGTTTGTTCATCTAAGTTTCATTTTTGAGAGGTCAATATAGTTGCTCTGTAGAGGAGAGGAGAGTAATAAGTGGAGGAGAAAACAGTGTGCATTAGTCAGTCTTTGATGCATAACAAACAATCTCAAAAATCTCAGTGGCTTATAAAAAAACTTTTTTTTTTAAAAGATCACAGGCCGGGAAGCGGCTGTGGCTCAATCAGTAGGGCTCCCGTTTACCATATGGGAGGCCCCGGGAAAAGGCAAGCCCGCCCGCGCGGCGTGGTTAGCTGACCCAGCGAGCACAAGCAGCAAGGGGGGGATAAATGAATAAATAAATAAAAAAAAAAAAAAAAAAAAAATCACAGGCCCACAGGTTGGCTGTGGTTCATCTGTGCTAGGTTGGACTCCACAATGTTTTAAGTCTGACCCATGTGTTATTACTTGTGTATGAGTTCAAAGGGGCAGCAGCTGCAAAAAGGGAGGATCACAAGGGCACAAGAGGTAAGCTTTATCATGGAAGTATATTTAAAGACCATGCTGTGCTATGTTCTTAAACAGTCCATTGGTTCAAGCAAGGCATATGGCCAAACCTAACATTCTTGGGGCAGGAAAATATACTCTGCCTTCTGGGAGGCCCTGCAAAGTCACATGGCAAAGGGTGCAGACGTGTAATTCTAGAACAGAAACCCAGTCTACCACAAGAGGGATGTAGGGAGACCGCTTAAGAGGCTCCTGCCAACAGTCTAGATGGTGGGTGATGGTGGCTTGGACCAGGATGAAAGCAGAGGCTATGGAAGGAGCAGATTTGGAATGTGTTTTGAGGTAGCATAATGGGATTTAGTGATGGCTTGAATGTAGACTGTGAGGTAAAGAAACCAGGCCTATTGCCCAAGGTGCTTCTTATGTGCTACTTCTTCTGTATTATGAGGCCATTTCTCATTCCTTCAGTTATAACTATCTTCTTCCTTCTTCTTTACTAGCTCCCTTTTTTGGACTGCTTTTTATTTGTCCTTTTGACTTTCTACTTTTTGTACTTGATGAAAGGTCCTAATTTGTACCAAAATTCTGAGCTCATTGAGAGTGGGAGATCAGGATTATTCATATTTGTCACCTACCTGCCCAGGTCAGATGCTCAATAAATACTTTCACAGTAGCATAATGGTTAAGGGCAAGGATTTTGGAGACACATTCCTAACTTTGGATCCTGGTGTGAGCTTTACAAGCGATTTAACATCTCAAAGTCTTGGTTTCTTGTTTTGTAATTGGCAGTAATAATGCACTCTTCTTAAAGTGTTGGTGTGAAATAAAGGAGAAAAGCTTGGAAAATGCTTAGCATAGAACCTGGCATAGAGTAAGTACCCATTAAATAGGAACTATTATTGTTTGTTCAATTAATTGTTTGTGATGACAAGTTGCTTTGGAAATGTGCTCAATAGAGTCTTCCTCAGAAAATCCAGTATTCTTGTTGAAATGAGGGGCTTGGAGAATAAAAGTGCTCTGGATGGGATTTTTATAATTTAGTTCAGAAATATCTAGATCTTAAGCCTCTTTAATCTGAAAATGACAGCAATAACAAACCCGCAAATAGAGCCATTTTGCTACTTGTTTCCTTTTACCATCTGCCAAGATGGTTCTTTTTAGTTCTCCAGGTTTTGCTGGAGTCAGCAGCCTTAAATTAATAAAATAAAATTAAATTAAATTTAAACTGGTCCTGCATTTATTTGAGAGTGAGAAGGCAAACATGCTTTAACTAATATATAGATAGTTACCGCTGGAGTGAAATATAGGGCAATGTTGACTAAAATGTTGGCAGACTGAACTTCTCTGGGCCAGTAAATTTTAGGATAACACGAAGATCAATAAACTTTTTTTTTTTTTTTTTTTTTTTTTACCACTTGTAATTGTGAGCTAGTTTCTGAAATGTACTTTCTGGCTCTCCTGCCTTCATGTTGATCCTAATTTAATGTTGCCTTCATCACAGTCTTCTATAGGCCCAGGGAGCACTGTATCATTGATTGTCAGTATTGTAGATGGTTCCCCATGGAGGTGAAATAGCTGGGAAAGAGTCCATGAAAGAGGGGAAGGGTTAACAGGATGAGTTTGGAGATTTGTGTGAGTTTCTGGGGCACCCTGGAAAATACATTTGGAGAAGTAGTGTGGTTTTGGATTATAGAAGGCTTTGAAGGCCAAGAAAAGGTATTTCAGAGACAGATTAATAAATTCAGCTTTCATAGCTAATGTTCCAAAGCAAATATATGAATGAGGGTTGCTTTATTTAGCAGTTATTTAATGCTTAGCAAGAATAATGTTACCTGTTGTCAGTGAAATAGAAAACCTACATTTTTACATTAAAGATCCCAAAAGGTTAGCTGTTAAATGGCTTTAGGAAGCCATCTAGTCTATGCTTCCCATAAAAACTCTGATGTTCTAAGGCTGTTAATGGGTTTTCCTTGGGAGTTGGAGTTAATGGGGGAAGTAGAAGGGGTTCTATTTTTCAGGAATTTGAAGAACTTTTAGTATATTAATATGTTTTGTTCAATTCTAAGACAAGTAGATTTATGTATTTTTCCAAACTTACGTGTCTCTCTTTTTGCTAAATTATCTACTAATATCTTGTGGGACTTAATGCTTAGTCTAATCCTCTGTTTTACTTATGGTGAAACTACGGCTCAGAGAGGGCAAAGGGATTTGTCTGCAGTGAGTAAGTGGCCAGGTCATGATTCCAGCACAGGACTTCTGACCACCATGCAAGGTCTCCTTCCACTTCCCCAGGCTCCCTATCAATTTTTGGAGCCTGTCCCCTGAGCGGTTTTGCCCAGAACAAGGGATTGCCAGTGATTTCAGAAAAAACTGGCAGACGTGGGGACAGCACTTGCCAACTGGGCCCTGGCCAGCCTTGCTGCTGTGTTCCTTTTTCCCATCCCTGTGAAGTCAGTTCTGGGTAGCCTACCTTTAGACGTCCATCCAGGAAATAACACCCAGCCTCTGCATTACTCTTTCGTTTCTTGTTAAACAGAAAAAAGAAAAAGGAAAAACAAGCCCCAAATCTGTTTCAAAAAGAGGCAGGTTTAAATAAATTATTGTTATTGTTAATGCAACAAATAAAGTTAATATCAAAAATAAAAGAGTCAGGTTTGCAGAGAGAGGTTGAGGAGGAGATGCTGAGATGTGGTAGAGAGGATGGCCAGATTGGGTGAGGGAGCTTGCAGTAGCCGCGAGGTGGCAAAAGTCATTTTGTCCAAGGCCTCTATCTGATGTAAGCAAATCTATTCTAATTCACATATATTCTACAGAAATCCAGTGACTGGCCTCACTGTACCCCGAGCTGACTGGACCTCACAGGCAGGTTACAGCAATGGCGGTGCTGTCCTTATAAAGCATGTTCAGATGGTCAAGTATCTGCAAAGCATATCCAGTAAGGAATGGTTGGAGGCTCTGAGAAGGGAAGAATTAGACTGAGTGTGGTTCAATACCATACCCAAACATCTAAACAGTCATCTTTAGAAAAGAATTGTGTCCATTCTCTGTGGCTCAGGAGGTCAAAACAAAGACCAGTAAGTGTAATGTTTGGCTTCACAGATCTTGGCTCAAATGGCAGAGCACGTTCTAAGACTGGCTAGAAGTGGTGTGGGAACTACTATATCTGTTTTTTTGTTTGTTTGTTTCTCCCAATTCACAGGGCTATTAGAAACCTGGCCCTTTTGTAGAAATGCCTTACCACTTCCACCCTGATGACCCAGTACCTGTGGCACCACTGCTGGAAAGTCATCCATTGGGTCCCAACTTGCCCTCTCCAGCATACCGTGATCACCCAAGGCACATCTTTCTGAGCATAGTACTAATATCATGATCTGGTCATTGAGGTGATTCCTCTTTGGTAAATGAAGCTCCGTAGATGATGGATAAGAAACAAACAGAAGCTTTTAAAAAAAGGGAGGAAGGAGATGAAATTGGGAACTGGAGGGAGTCCTGTAGAGAAGATCTAGCATTTTGACAGTTCTGCTGAGGGCTGGCCCTGTGCCCAGCCTCCTCCCACTTCTCTTCATCTCACTAGACCAAGAAAACATGCACATCTGTTATCCACAAATACTCTGAATTTCCCCGCCAACGCAGATCCCCGGGAAAACCTCATACTAGCAGAACAGTGGAGGAGATGCACAGGGTATTTGGTGTTTTTTCAGGAGGATGGCTGAGTTTTCCGATACCCTCTATCTTTGTCTCAATTTGTCTCTAGTCAATGAGCCACAATGTGCTCCATATGAATCAATTATCACTGATTAACCTTGAGATCTTGGGCAACTCACTGGCACTCTTTCCTTCAGGCCCCTTCTATGCACCTGGCTATTTTCTTAGCCTCAGTTCTCCCTGAATATCCCTTTATAACAGAGAGTGTAAAGAATAGTGTTTATGAACCCAGACTTTGATGTCCAACATCACAAGAATTCTACATCTTCCACTTCTCACCTGTGAAACCTTGGGCAAAATTATGTAATATCTCTGAGTTTCAGTTTTCATGTCTGTAAAATGGAATGAATAACAGCCCCTATCTCAAATGGTCCTTATGTGGATGGAATGTAAAATAGCTTGTGACATGTTGAGCACTGAGCCTGTATGCCCAGTAAACATTAGCTCTATCTTCCTTCAACACTACTGAACAACTTGTGGCCCCCCAAAGCACCCTGCTGTAGCATACCTCTAGAGCTTAGCTATGCTGGCCTGAAAAACTCCTCTTCACCTTTTAAGACTCAACTGAAGATCCCCTGAACTCAGTGAAGGCTTTCCTAATTCTAGGTGGTGAATGTGGCCCTCTCAAAGAAGCAGCACTGTGATCTTCTACATTATTTCTCATAGCCCATTGTGTGTGTGATGAGTTGCTTTTGTTTTTTTGTTTTTTGTTTTTTTTGTTTTTTTTACAAGACATCTATCTTGCTGGATCTCACATTCCTCCATGGCCAGAGTAGTTTTTAACCTTTTTTAAAGCCAAATTAGTGTGGCCTTCAATAGTCATTGAGTGTTTGAAAGATGGTCGATGATGGATGGATGAGCAGGCAAATGGTTGAATAGATGAATAGTAACCTACCATATCCACTTCTGAGGCATAAAGATAGTAAATATTTCCTTTACTTTTTACATTCAGTTAATAGCTGTTTGTTTGGGACCCATGTTTGGGGTTTTAGAGTTGAAAGAAATGTTCACTATTTGCTCTATGTGCCAATCACATGATTCTCACTTGATCGCCACATCACCCCTGGGGAGAAAGAGAAAAGATGATGATCTGATTTCTTCTTGGAGCAAACAAAGTCCCAGAAAGGTTCATGGTGATCCTAAAAGCCCACGCAGCATCCCAGCAATGTAAGATCTGGATTTGAGTCTTCTGTAACTGCTGACTTGCTGCATAGCCTTGACTCTGGTCCCTTCTCTGGGGTTTGGAGTGGTCTCAGGTTCCTCTCATTTCTGGAGCCATGAGGCCTGCAGCTCCTACAAGCCAGGAAAACAACAAGCTGGCTGCTTCCAGGTTTTCCTCCACAAGGGACAACTGTGTAAGTACTTTCAACATATCAAAGCACTTGGGCAGCATGGGGGAGTATTATGATAAGGTTGATGGATCTTTCCTGAACTGGAGCTGCAGCGTTCCCATGCCAACTGCGGGGGAGAAAAAAAAATACCAAAAAAAAAAACAAAAAGAAAAATCAAACACAAAAACCGAGCTTGATCTATGTCAGATGAAAAAATATTCTATTGAAGGCAACATTCATTACCATATTGCATGAAAAAAAATTAATGACAATCCCAGCTTGACCTTAATGGCTGGACCCTAGAAATGGTGATAAATGAGGAGACTGGATATAAGTGAGATGCAGCGGGTGGGAAGGAAGCAGGCACTGGGGGCAGATCCCCTTGTTTGTAAAATCCATCAAAGAACACATTGTCCTCAGCAACCAGGGAAACCACATAGGCCCGCAAGATGCTCTCTGCTTTTTTATGGTCCCGCCACTCTCACCAGCACCAGGGGGTCCAAATGAACAAGACAACATCTCTCTCTTAATATTCAACTGAATTTGTTTTCAGCTTCCTGCCAGCATCCCAGATCTCCGGAGTGCCCGCATAGCTTTATTTTTTCATCCGCTGCCTGCTGACTGGCTGCTTTGCTAATCCCCCCACACACACACACCGCTCAAGGGGCTGACTTCCCCCTGTCTTGGGGTGAGCGGGACATCTTGGCTTCTGGGATAGAAAAACCACCGGCGCTGGGCAGCAGAGCTTTGGAAATCAGGGCAGAGACGCTCAAGGAGACTTGGAAAGGCCTCTGAGCCCTAAGAAAGGGAGAGACTGAATTCAGTATGAGAGGCAGGGATGAAATGTGAGCAGATGGAAAGCTAAGTAGCTGTGGCAGCTCCTTATAAAGAGATCACAGCTGGAGATACGTTCATTAAGTCCACAGAGTAGTCCTCTATTCTTCTTTCCCTCACCCCACATCTAGTTCGTCAGCAAGTTTTGTCAGTACTAGCTGCAAAATATATTTTGAATCCAAATACTTTTTTCTATCTCCACAGCCACCTCATATTCCACACCACCTTTATTGTTGTTGGAAGACACTGGATCCTCTAGGTTCTTGGCTGTTGCATAAAAGAATTTAAGAACATGCCAGTTTCTGCCAGTAAAGAGAGCTTATTAAGAAACAAGAGAAAAGGGCAAAGTACACACCTGAGTCTTGGACGTGGGCATCCTCCAGGTGGAGAGGTGCACCTGGGGTGGAGGGGTGAGGGGCTGCCTTTGTTAAAGCTGTTCTTCCCTCTTCCCCTTTCCTAATGTGGGGGAGGGGTCCCAGCTGTTTGCTTCTGATTGGTTGCCTTTCGACCCTCACCTGTTAGCCCTCAGAGGACCAAAGAGGAGGTCTTTCTGTTTGGAGTTATCCAGGGCCTGGAAGGTCCCAGGGTCTTGGCGGGGTCCTTCAGACTCTGTTCTTAGTGGCCATCCCTCAGGGGATTTCTGGGCAGGGTCTCACGGCCATGTTCTCTTTCCCACCCCAGCTGTGACAGGATGTCTTCCCTCATTCCCTATACTAACCTGCCTCATTATCTTTCCCCCATATCCCTGTATTTAACCTCCCAACTTGTTTCCCTGCCTTCCTTTAGGGCACGCACAACCCAGAAGCTAGTGTGACTTTTTAAATGTGTTAATATGAACAGGTCATTCTCTTGCTTAAATAAATGCAAACTCCATAGTTTGTCCTACAAGGACCTTTATCACCCAACCACTCTCCAACTATACTTCTTGCCCCCGTTTCATAGACGTAGATTCCAGCTTCTGGTCCTTCTTAGTTCCTTGAACAGGCCAGGTTTCTTCCTGCCCTAGAGACTATGCACTGGCTGTCCATTGTGCCTGGAATGCTCTTAGATATTATCATAGTTGACTCCATCTCATTATTCAGGTCTCAGCTCAGATATCATTTCTTAGAAAGATCTTCAGAAGTAATTCTCCTAACTGTCCTCCATAGCAGCACTTTTTATTTCTGTCAGGACATTGCTCATCATTACTATTTTGCCTGTTTACTTGTATTATTTATTGTCTCTCTCCCCCACTCAGTGTACACTCCATGAGGGTAGGGTCTGCTGCTGCTTGTTCATGATATACCTGCTGTTTATCCTGGGCCTGCCACATATCAAGTGCTCAGGAAACATTTATTGACTGAATGAATAAATAACTGAATGAATGAAAGAATTTCTACAGTATGTGTTTCCTGGGTGCCTGGAATCCAACTCAACCCTGGGGATAAAGAAATGAACAAGACAGGGCCTGTGCTGTGAAGGTGCTCACAGTCCAGTGAGGAAAACTAAGATACCAACAGCTTCAGCAAAAGAAGAATATATATACACAGGAGTAATCATAGCAGTGGCTAATCTTGAGTACTTACTATGTGCTTGGCACTGTGCAAAATGGTTTACAGGTGTTTCTTTATATAATCTTCACAGTAGCCATGTGAGTATCATCACATTTAAACCACACAAACAACAACCCCATCTGACAGATGCAGAAGTGGAGACACGGAAATGTTCAAATAACTTGCCAATGGTCACACAGCTGGTAAGTGGAAAAGTAAGATTAAATCTGGGTACCTAACTCCATTCCAGAACCTGTGCTCTTAAGCACTGTCAGTGGTTCTCAAATTTGGTCCCTGGACTGGCAGTTCAGTATCCCCTTGGAACTTGTCAGAAATGCAAATTCTACCCCATTACCCCTGAATCAGAAACTCTGGGGGTAAGGCCCAGCAATCTGTTTGAAGGAGCCCTCTATCTGATTCTGGTGCTTGCTGAAGTTTGAGAACCACTGCCTTCTGAATGAGTTGCTTTTAGGGGAAAAATAAATTAGAGCAGATCAAGACTTTTCCTATACTAACTAAATCTCAGCTCAGATCCTAGGAGTTTGAATTGCCTTCTGATACAGAGTCCAAGAAGCCACATGATGACAGGAGTTGAGCCAGTTTCCCTGCCCCTGGGGCTTGCAGCAGGTAAAACGTCATCACCCAGGTGTGAATCCCCTATGAAGACAGCAGATCTGAGCAAAATGGAGTCTGTGACCCCATTAACTCAAGAAATGTGTTTCACCAGGTGTTGAGGATTGAATCTTGTCCCACACAAAAGATTGTCCCACATGTTCAGATCCAAACCCCCCATCCTGTGGGTGTGAATCCATTTGTAAACAGGACCTTTGAAGTTGCTATTAAGATGTGCCCAACCTGGATGAGGGTGGACCTTCATCCAATATTACTGAAGTCCTTATAAATGAAGGAAATTGGATATGGAAGGAGAAGCCAGGCAGAGCAGCCAGAAGCTGGAAGTCCACAGAACCCAGAAGAGAAAGAAAAGATGCTGCCATGTGCATTGTCATGTGATGGAAAAGCCAAGGAACCTCAAAGATTGTCAGCCAGCTAGAAGATACAGACCCTGGGAAGGAAGCAGGGCTCTGAAACTGTGAGCCAACAAAGTGCTGTTGTTAAGCCAAACCATTGTATGATATTCATTTCAGCCACTGCGAAACTAAAATATCAGGCACAGTGAACAGAGGATCCTAGGCAGGGAACCATCACCAAGCAGCTGTCTTCCAAAGATTGTCAACTAGCTGTTTAAATAATACTTCACATCAGACCCTTACCACTATGGGCTGAAGTTCATTCTATAATAATAATAATTAGTGTAAAAAAAAAATACCATACATTTTGACTATCCCTCTTACATTTTTAGGTCATTTTCACATCAATTTTCTCTCTTAATAATCTGTCCAGTCATGCAAAGTGGAGTACAACTAGAATATTGTTAATTTGACTGGCCAGTGATGCGAGAGGGTAAAGAGATGCATCTGAAGTCTCACAGCCTGTTAGCTTCGTATCAATAATAGCTACGAAGTGTTGGGGAGCTTCTGTGGGCCAGGCTCTAAGCTAGATGTGTCATGTGCTGTTTAAAAAAACCGACTCTAGGTTTTTAGCCAGCAAAGTTTCTTTTGTTTCACCTCCCTCTGAATTTCATCAAACTCTCTGGTCACTTGTTTATTTCATTCATTCAACATGCATTTAGTGTGCAGGCAATGCAGGGAGGGTGAAGCGTGCACCATGGCACAGAGGTGAATGTGCCGGCCCATAGGTGCTAGTTCTCAGCGGGGCCAGAGCAATGCAGTGCCACTCAGAGCGAAGCCATGCAGGACAACGGTGAATTATTTCAAAAGCTGTTGGATCTAAGGTTCTCTGCAGTCAGAAAGGATAAGTTGGTTCTTATCAAACATGTGGGTCCAGCTACAGAAGCTGCTGGGGTAAGTGAGGACATCATCAAAGCTGTCTTTATGGGGTCCATCGATATGGAAGAGGGGGTAGGGAAGGTGTGCACAGGCCCAGGGAGGACTGAGGGGTGAGGGTTTTCTGGGTCCCGAGCCAGAGGCTCCCTAGGTCTGCTCCTTACCAACTCTGAGACCTCGGGCAAGCCTCTCAACCCGTCCAAACTTCTGCTTCCTCCTCCAAGAAGTATGGACTGGGATTCCTGCCTTGCCTGCTTCTCAGTGGGCTCTGAGAATCAAAAGTAAGAATTAGAGATGAAATTAGATTAGTGGTTATGTAGGGCTGGGGAAGGATAGAGGGATTGACAGGTGACTGCTAAGGGATGTGGAGTTTTTCTTTTTGCAGTAATGAAATTGTTCTAAAATTTTTTGTGGTGATGAATGCACAACATTGTGATTATACTAAAAGCCATTGATTAGACACTTTGGATAGATCAAATGGTATGTGAAAATATATCCATAAAACTACTTAAAAATAAGTAAATGTGCAAGAATAGCTGGAAATAGCAGCTATATACAGCAGGGGAAGCATAGAGAGATTGAGAGGTGAAGAATGTTCTTGTTTGTTTCTTTTTCTATTTTTTGTTTATTATTATCATTGAAATAATGAAAATGCTCTAATAATGGTTGAAGTGATGAACGCACAACTGTGTGATTATGCCAAATACCATTGATTCTACACCTTGAATGAATTGTATACTTTATTAATATGCATCAATAAAATAGATTTGTTTTTTAAAAATGAGAATTAGTAATAGTAATAATAGTAATAATATTAACAGCTAACATCAATTGAGCAATTATTATGTCCTACTAATTTGCAATGGCTTATTTAATTCTCAAAGCATCTCTTTGAGGTAGGTACTGTTTTAAAGCCTAATTTATAGATGATAGAAACAGAGGTTTACTAACCTACTAAGTCAGCCCTTAAGAAGTGGTAGAGCAAGGATTTGAACTCAGGTCTGTCTGGTCCCAGAACCTATTAACTATTCAGTCACTGCACCAGAGTTTAAATCAATTGGGAAAATCATATAGATCCTGTGAATGTAGGTCATGATGATAAATAAGTGAAATCCAAGGCAGGAACAAAAATGAGGGCCTGGGATCAAAAGCTATTAGTATGACCTCTGGGAGGGAGTGTTTCCAGATAGGACTTGATATACCAAGTTAACACAGTGCTCCAAGCTAAAAATCAGGTCCTGGTCAGTGAGTCAAGGTTTAAGAGTTAGGGCCAGCCTTCAGGAAGGAGTACTTAGGCAAGGTGATTAACACATGCCATAAGCTTGAAGAAAGCATCAGGCACCAGAGAAACAGATTGGGAGGCAGAGGTGGTGTCAGGCTAGCACAGGTTCCAAAGGCCGCTGACTTGCCCCCATAGTTTCAAAGGTACACTGCATCTAACTCCATTCCCAGGACTCTGGCAGTTTGGGGAGACTTTGGCAGTGCTACAGCTTCCACCTCTGTTCCAGTGGGTGAGGGAAACCAGATCTCCCGGGGCAAAGAGCTGAAGCTCGGTCTTACTGCTCTCCCCTGAACCAGGCAGAGGATCAGCGTTAATGGTCAGCTGTGGAGGGCCATTTGGGAGTGGTTCATGGGACCAGTTGATGCTTCACTGCAGAATTTTGAACAACTTCAGATCTGGCTCTGTTGGTTAAAGCTATGGTTAATAATGAAAAACATATGAGAGCTAACATTATGGAACTCTCTTCAGGGGGTCATTTTAAGGCTCTTTTAGGCTCTAGACACTCTTACAAGTTCCACCTCCCCCCTCATGTCAGATCTTACAGCACCCACATCTCACATTAAATATAATTTATGTTTGAGTTGCATGATATTACTTTGGACTAGTTGACATAATAATGTGTTTTATAGACTTTAAGTATTTATTAATTTGATTTTGCAATTTGCTTAAAAGCAATAATATATGTGTTTTTTCTGGTCAGAAATACTTTTTTAGACCCTTTGAAAGATTGTAGGTCATAGCACTGTGCCTATCATGCCTTATGGAGAAAAATGATCCTGCTATTATTGTGTCCTGGGAGTTCAGAGCTTCCACACATTCCCAGTAGAGAAGGGTGCACCCTCTGGAGTTCAACTGCTTTGCGAATGAATCCTGGTCCCACTATTTATTAGCTGTGTGATCTTGGAAAAGTGCCATAACTGCATTTGTGCCTGAATTTCCCCATCTGCAAAATGATTATTGTGAGGACTGAGACAACACACAAGCAGTTAAGAATAGTGTCTTAACAAAGCATACATGAGTCGTTGCTATTTCACAATGTTCTATGAAGGTAGGCTCTGTGGTTCTTCTCATTTTTAAGATAAAGTGAATGATGTATCTACATTGCAACTTATCAAATTTGGTAAATAGTGGAATAGGGATTTTGAACTCAGGATGTCTTACTGCAGAGCTTACTCTCTTAACCAGTAAGGGTTTGTGTCAGTCAGGCTAGGCAAGTTATCCTTCCATAACAAACAACCCCCAAATTGCAGTGGGCTAACATAACAAAAGGTTATTTCTTGTCCATGCTATAGTCTAGTACAGAATGGCAGAGGGGCATTTCTCCTCGCAGATGCTTGGATACCCAGGTGGACAGAGGTTCCATCTTAAATGCTTCCGTGATCACTGTGGCAGTGGAAATGAGATGTGCCAAACCAGACACTGGCTTTATTTTCCATCTTTCGATTTTTATTCTAATAACATATACCACCTAAAAATTTCTTTTTTTAATCACATTCACATATATAATTCAGAACCACAGTGTTGTGTTACCATTACTACCTTCAATTTCCAAAACATTACAATCAACCCAAATGGAAATTCTGTACAAATTAAGCAGTAATTCCCTATTCCCTACCCCCAACCCAGACCCTGGTAACCTATATTCTAAATTCTAACTCTATGAGTTTGCTTATTCTAATTATTTCATATCAGTGAGATTGTACAATATTTGTCTTTCTGTGTCTGGCTTATTTCACTCAACATAATGTTTCCAAGGTTCATTGATGTTGTCGCATGAACCAGAACTTCATTCCTTTTTAATGTATAATAACGTTCCATTGTTTGTATATACCATATTTTTTTAATCCATTCATTGGTTGATGGACACTTGGGTTGCTTCCACCTATTGGCAATTGTGAATAATGCTGCTATGAACATTGGTGTGAAATATCTGTTTGAGTCCCTGCTTTCAGTTCTTTTGGGTATATACCTAATAGAAGGATTTCCAGGTCACATAGTAGTTCTATAATTAGCTTTCTGAGGACCTGCCAAATTGTCTTCTACAGGGACTGCACCATTTTACATTCCCACCAGCAATGAATTAGTGTTCCTATTTCTCTACATCCTCTCCAACACTTGTAATTTTGTTTTTTATTTTAATAGTAGCCATTCTGGTGGGTGTGAAATGATATCTCATATTATAACCCCATTTTTTCTCAAACTCTTTGCAGTTTGCAAACATGCAGCATTCAAATTTACAAACTAAGAGAGATATTGGTTAATTTAGGTCCATACAGTAATTTTGACTGATGAAATTCCATTAAAATAAGCATGTAACTTTTGAAATATGGGGTCACACAATACTTAGTTGAAATAAAGAATCTCATAATGTCAAAAAAAAAAAAAGAAAAAGAAAAGAAATGGTATCTCATTGTAGGGTTTTTGTTTTTGTTTTTGTTTTGAGATACCAGGGCTGAGGATTGAACCTGGGACCTCATATGTGGGAAGCCAGTGCTCAACCACTGAGCCATATCGGCTCCCCTCATTGTGGTTTTGATTTGCATTTCCCCAATAGCTAATGATGTTAAGCATATTTTCATGTGCTTTTTGGTCATTTATATATCCTCTTTGCAGAAATGTCTATTCAAGTCTTTTGCCCATTTTTTAATTGGGTTGTTTATCTTTTTATTGTTCAGGTATAGGATTTCTTTTTATATTTTGGATATTAAATTCTTATCAGATATGTGGCTTCCAAATATTTCCTCCCAATAAGTAGGCTGTTTTTATGATAAAGTCCTTTGATGCCAAAAAGTTTTCATTTTTATGAGGCCCCATTTGTCTATTTTTTTTTTTCTTTTGTTGCTTGTGCTTTGTTTGTAGTCTAAGAAACCACTTCTCAACACACGATCCTGAAAGTGCTTTCCTATGTTTTCTTCTAGTTTTATAATCCTGGTTCTTACATTTCGGTCTTTGATCCATTTTGAGTTAATTTTTGTATATAGTATGAGGTAGGGATCCTTCTTCATTCTTTGTATATGGATATCTAGTTCCCCCAGCACCATTTGTTGAAGAGACTATTCTATCCTATGTGAGTAGACCTGAAAACCTTGTCAAAAACCAATTGGCCATAGATATGAGGGTCTATAGCTGAACTCTCAATTCAGTTCTATTGGTCTGTATCAGAGCTTCTTATCTTTTTTTGTTCCACAGACCCCTTTGCCAGTCAGGTGAAAACTACAGACCCCTTATTAAGTCCACACTAAATTGTGTATTATTTAATAAATATATCACACCCACACCCACATGGACATGTCCCCACAAAAATGTTTTTTTGAATTTCAGTTCAAGTTCATGGACACCTTGTTAAGAACCCCTGGTCTATATGCCTATCCTTGACCACACACTGGCTTTAAAGCTTCATCCCAGAAGTCTCAGACATCACTTCTACTCACAATTCACTGGACCAAACAAGTCATATGGCCAGGCCTAACTACAAAGGAAGGTGGGGAGGTGGAATCATACTATGTGACTAGTAGGACAACTTGAGAACTGTGAACAGCCCTAATGTTATCATAGAGGGAGTTTGTGAGGATCAAGTTAATTAATCCATGTAAATTACTAAGAAAAGGGCCTGGAATATAGTGAAAGCTCCTTAATTGTTAGGTATTAATTCTCATTAATCAGTCCTATGGTAACTGTCCCATACAAAATTTTTCCACCTAATATTCTTGACCCCATCTTCCAATGTTCCATCCTGTAGAGCAGCATCTGATCCCCTTTGTTCTCCAAATACCTCTCACATCATGTCATCCTTCAGTGAGTCCCCACTGTCTTATGGGATAAAGATCAGATTCCCAAACATACAATTTGAGGCTACTCCACAATTCAGTCCCAACCTACTTTGGAACTTTCTCAAAACTTTGACTCTGCTCTAGCTGGAAGAACTTATTCACTGTCCCCAAAATGAGTCTCACCTATTGCTGCCTCTGCCATCATATACACCAGTCCTGTTGTCTGATCTCCCCTCCCCAAATACTTTGTCCTTTTTCCTTTCTGAATTCCAATACCCTCCATAATGCATTTGTTTACCCACTTCCTCCAAGAAGCCTCCCCACTATCACAGCCTGCAATGATTTCATTCAGGGCTGAACTTCCTCAGTATTCAGGAACTATACTGCTCATTGGCACTGAGCTCAGGCGTCTTTGAGAGTTTTATTTTCTTTAATCTTTTTATGCTTTCTTTGTTGTTACTTTTGGAGAAAGAATGCAGAGAAGAGTATCAGACAAGTTGTTTTAAATTTCAGGTCTGTCATTTACTGGCCTTGTGGCCCAGTGCAGTTCAGCCACTTCCCTGAACTTTCTGCTTCTCCCCTGTACCATGGAAATAATTATACCTACTTCAGGAGGCTGCTACAAGGATGGAAGTAAAAGCAAGATGCTGTGCCCTGCATATGGTGCATGACTGTCCTCATCACTGCTCTATTCTAGCACCTAGAACAGTACCTGGTGCATAGTAGGTAGTTCAACGAATGCCTGTTAAATTAATGGATTATTAATCATCACCAGCCACCCTTACCCAATGTTACTTTTCTCCAAAAATCTGTAAATTCCTTGAAAACAGAACTTTGAAAAGTAAATGTTCTTTGGAAAAGAAGCCTTGGCAATGGTTCTCAATCTTACGTATGTAGTAGTAGCAAGGATGGTTATTAAAAATGCTGATTACTGGAATCTAGGATTACTGAATCAGAATTCCTGACAGAGGGTCTAAAAGTCTGCACTGATAACAAGTATCCTAAATTATAGTGATATTGACATCTGCAGATTATGTTTTGAGAAACCTTGTATTGGGCGTGCCTCTCTTGACTGGATATAAATCCTTTCAGGTAGGTTTACTTAGCAGTAAAGGAGGAATGAACTTTCTATCCTTCTTAACCAGCCTCCCTGCAAAGCTAATTCATTTAATTCTAGAATAGAGTACTACTAAACATCAGTTCATTTGAATTGGATTAATCTATGTCTGCTTAATTGGTATAGTGTGTTCTTTCCTAAATGGAACTAGGTTTGGAAGTGAAGATGGCGACAATTCTTTAGTGTAAGCTTCTCTGCTAATACTTGATTTTATCTTTGTACCTGTTCTCTTCTGTTTAGCATCTAGCTCAGGGATTTTCACGTTAGTGGACAAGAACCTGTGTTGATGGATTGAAAAGTAAAATGCCCTAATTGCAACCCCAGTGGACTTGTGATACTAAGTTCCTATGGGTTTCTGGAAGGAAATGTTGCCCTGAAAGTCCAAAGATCGCCCGTTAAGTCCATCTGATAGTTGATAGAAGTCCAGGGAAAATATTTGCTATCTTTTGGCAGAGCTGTCTTTAGATAAATAGTGATCAGACACATTCAATCTTAGCAATGTCAGCTTAGGATCTCTCAAGGATTCCACTACTATTTACTTAACTGAGGTATGGCCCATGGGGCATACATCACCTATTAAATTCCAGGGCTTAGCAGTTTATTAGAAGTGTACACAATGCTTCCACACAAAAGGACCAACTCAGCCGATTGCTAAAACAATTTAACTTTTCCTTCCTTTTCAGTCTAGTGCAGTGGTTCTCAATCTGGCATGCTTTTGCACATGTGTGTGTATGTGTGCATACACACACTCTTCCCCAGGGGACATTTGGCAGTGTCTCAAGGCAGTTTTCATTGTCAAAGCTCAGGAAGTGCTACTAGCCTCTAGTGGGTAGAGGCAAGGGATACTGCTATACATCCTACCATGCATAGGGCAATCCCCAGAACAAAGAATTATCTGTTCCAAAATGTCAACAGTGCTGAGGTTGAGAAATCTTGGTCCAGTTCTTTCCATCGGCCAAGTGCTGGGCAATGTGGGGAACCTGAATGGGCTATTCAGTATTCCTTGTTCAGAATCACCTCCAGCTGGCTGCCTTCCCTAAGTGGGAAGGTAAGGCTTGGAGGATATGGGTCATCCCATTCCCTTTTTCCTCAAGCCTGAGACAGGTTTCATATGGTGGAGTGGAAAGTGAAAAAGTTAGAAGCTGTCAATGACAGCTTATGCATCAAGCATTAGAGGTGAGCCCTATAATTGGAACCTCAGCCCTCCCTCCTGTCTAACTGTAAAGACCAGGCTTAGACTTCACCAGATAGTTTTTTTCTCCCCTCTTCCCTGGTCCTGGTTGGCAAACATTCAGCTCAGTAAATTGAAGCATCTCTTTAGGTACACTATTGGTGCTTTGATTGATGAAACTTTGTTAGCTGTGATCATCATGTAGAACAGTCAGGATGGAGGCCAACTTTCCTATTAGCTACTTAGCAACAGTCACTCAACACTATAAAACAAAGCCAGTCCAGTGGAAATTAAAGAAAGGCACTGTCACATGCTGAAAAGATCACTGAGTTCAATCCAGAAAACTTGGATTTGAGCTTTGGCTCTTGAACTAGCTAGTGGGTATCTTTTTCTTTATCTGTATCATGGGGATAAAAATCCTTACCCTGTTTCTGCACTGAGTCATGGAGAGGCTCAATAAGAAGGCTGCTAACTTGTTCCTTAAAAGGTACTGCAACTGACCCCTAAAAGTGGACTTTAGGATTGGGAAAATGCCTTCATACATTCATCCCAGTCCGTGGACCTGTGTTTAGTAATCACTGCATTGTCACAGAAGAAATATTTTTGTAACTGCAGCAAATCAAAAAATGAGACCAATACAGTGAAGCTAAATGTATATTTTATGGGGCTCTTTTATTCTGAGATTATGTCTTTTTTCTTTTTGGTTGTTCAATTGCCTTTTCTATTGTGAAATATGATGGTGATAGATTGCAGGATATTGTGTTTTGTTTTAAAACATCTTACATGGAAATATTAAAAATTAACATCAGTCCCCAAAATGTTTTTAAATTGTGTTCTCTTCTATGAAATCCCAGTGCAAGGAAACTCTGGAGGAATGTTATAGTTGCGAGTGATGCACCGTGCATAGGTTTAAGTGTATGTAATCTTTATGGCATGTTAAAAGTGCTCTTTATAAGCTTTATTAGTTCTTACAGCAATCACCTGAGGGAGGCAGATCTTATTTGCTTAGGGTCACGCTGAAGTGCTAAGAGCTTGAATGGGTGGGCAGGGCAGCAAAGCAGAAAGATCAGTGGCTTTGGACTCAGAGCTGACAATCCCCTTTTGGGTTCAGCCACTCAGTTTAGTGACTCCAGTTAAACTTTAAGACCCTCAGATTCGTCATCTGCAAAAGGGAAGCCGATAATTCTGCCTCCCAGGGTTGTTGGAGTGATTAAATGAACTAATACATGGAAGGGGCTAGAGGAGGCTCTTCCAACTCTAAATCCCTGCCTTATTTCTTCCCTGCCTCAATATTGGCAACTTCACTGTCCCCGCTATCCTAATTCTTGCTCTTGGGATCAGAAGGCTCAGATGACAAAACTGGTGCTTCTCAGGCTTTCAGGAACATCAGAATCACCTGGAGGATTTGTTAAAACACAGATGGCTGCCCCAGTCCCCTACCCCCCAACCCCCTCCCCACCCTCCCTAGAGCTTCTGATTCCATCATTTCTAATGAGTTCCTAGATCATGTTGATGCAGCTAGTCCAGGGACTACCTTTGGGGGTCCACTGGGTTAAATGTTTCCGCTTTTCAGTAACAGTTCACTCTTAAGGCTTCGGACTTTTGGCTACAGTTTTTCTGGCAAGTTTCTGCCCTCATCCAGTATCTGCTATCATAGTAAAGACATCTCATCCATCCAGAAAATAAGGCGCCCTCCTATATACCTGCTTCTCTCTCAGTCACATCCCCTCCAGCTCCTGGTCTTGCCTTGCTTGCCCCTGCCCCCACCTGGTGTGAATCCTCCCCCTCCACTTGGTGACCTTGCACAGGCTGGTCCTCTGAGTAGATGTACAAAGAATGAATGCGTCTCCCCCACGTCAAAAACTTAATTAGTAGTACCCTGACAGAAACAATGGAGTATGGTCTATTGTCTGCAAACAGAAACAATTACAGCAGATTTTCTCATTAGGGTCATGTGTGTGCCTATTTTGTGTTAATGGGACTCCTTTGTTTGTTGTGACTGAGTCGTATTTATTCCAGTCATTTCTACTTCACAATAAGAGGCATCTACTTGCAGTCCAGGAGATGAATCACTGTCTTGTCTTGTTTGACAGGGTCCCTTTGGGGAACAGCTTTCCAGAATGCCAGTTCTCGGGGAGGTACCCGGAGAGCGGATTTATCATCTTCTTCAGCTGAGCCACCAGCAGACCTCAATTCCTGGGCTCCTCCCTAAAGGACCTCAGCCCCGATTCAGAGTGTTTGTCTAGGACTCACCATAACATCTATACTCAGGCCTCTAGAAGGGGCAGCTGCTAACTACAAGGTACCTAGCCCCAGAGCTCAGTCTTGTCTTAGATGATTTTCTCAAAAGGAAAGTTGAAACTTAAAACAATAACAGCCCTAGGAGAATAGAGTTGGCTGGTCCCATCAAGGTATTCATGAAGACAAGAAACTCTTCTTAGAGCTGGTTTTACTGAGCTGATAAGAAAGAACAGATAAGAATGCCAAGTCTCTAAAAGTCAGGGGTGGAATAGGCGGGGAACAACACATTATGGGTCAGGGTGGTAGATTAGAGTCCCAAAGATCCACTTAGTCATGTTGACAAGCCCTGAGAGATAGTTTATAATTTGAGCCTGGCCTTGGCCATTGTGGACAGCCTGAGGCTTTGGGCAGAGCGGATTTAAACTCCTGAAACTTCTACCTTGCTTGGAGGTGATATTTGTGTGAAAAGAGCAGCTTTCTGGGAATTCACAGAGAAATGAACACTGTTCAGGCCCTCTGCTGTGTAACTTTGGGCAGTGAGCTTTCCCTCTCTGGGCCTCAGTTCTCTCATTTTTTGAAATGGGATTGTAACCTCGGCTCTGCCTACCTCACAGGAATGCTGTGAAACCCAAATTCTGCTGTTGCTAATACTAATAATATCAATTATCACAGCAACAACCCTAATTGCATGAGCACCTGCCTTGAGCTCAGCTCTGAGGATTATCTTGTGCATTTTATATCAGCCCATTCTTGCAGTCCATAATGTGAGGTAATTACTACCATCATATACCATTTTATAGTTGAGGAAACTCAGACACAGAGGTTAAGTAGCTTACCTAAAGTCACACAGCTTATAATAGTAGAGTCAAGATTAGATCCCAACCTTTCCTGATCCTCCTGCTTTTAACCACAAAATGACACTGCTCTGAGATAGATGTTAACCTTTTTTAGTGAACTTTAAATAACTCTACGAATGGAATATGATTGCTTTACCATGCCACCGCTTGCTCTCCAAACTTGAAGCAGAGCCTACCTCCTCATGGCCTTGGCTGCCTCCACATTGGTTTCTTGCTCTGCACAGGTCCATCTTTTCCTTGTTTCCCGTCCTCTGTATTATGAAAATGAGAAGCAGCTGTGAGCCCTGCAGATCGCAAATGGGATTGTGAGCGCCGCAACCTCTGCTAACAACTAATTCATTACCAGGCGCGGACAGTTTCCGCTGCGCTGTTACAATCCATTTGGTTTGCAGGTGCCGCATGGAATCAAAAACAATTTGCTCAGCGGTCGGACCTGGGTGGCGTTTGCTTTCAGAGATGCTCTCTCTCCCCATGGCCCTGAGGAACACCCTCTCTGGTAAGGAGCCATCTCCCTGGGCACGAAAGGCTCTGTGCATGGATGATAGAGACTGGAGGATGTGTCTGGGCTTGGAAAGAACTCTATCTATCCTCCCATACCTTTCAAGAAATACTCAGTGAATATTTATTGCACACCCTGCACGTGCCAGGTACTGTGCCAGGAGCTGGGGATACAGTGGATCCCTGCTTTCATTCGGGTTGGGGAGAGGCAAATAAGAAGCAAGGCAACAGATCAATGATGGAGATAGGTGATGTGATACAGGGTTGCTGGGCTGGGGAGGGACGAATCTTTTAGTGAGAAGCTCCCACAGGACCTGGCTGAAGAGGGGATATTTGAGCTGAGATGGAAATGGTACACAAGAGTCCGTGCTGCAAGAATATTGAGAAGTAACAACTTAGGCAGCGGGGACTTCAAGTGCAAAGGGTCTTAGGTGGGTCCAAGTTGGGAAGGCTCAAGAAGTAGAATGGAGGCCCAAATCTGTAGGAAGTGGTGATCCCTAGAGGTAGAATGCCAGGAGAGGAGGCTGGAGGGTCAGCAGGTGACAAGTCATGCTGGACCTCATTGGCCACAGTCCTGCCTGGGTATCAGACTCTTTGATACCTCTGTGTTCCAGCCAACCAAGGAAAGGGCTGCTTTCTTTTGACCAGGTATCTAAAGTCTGACTCTGAGCCCCTCCAAGACTAGGACTATTTTTCTCTTTGCTTTTCCCCAATCAAACCTTACACAGCTCTGGGCACACAGCAGAGTCTCAGGACAGCTGGAAGACTTGAAGACGTGGCTTTTGAACTATGTTGCAGACCACAGAGATTTATTTCACTTATACCCAAGGAAGAACTTTCTTATATCTTGCAAAAGGAAGGACTCCTCCAGTAGGTACTGAGCTCCCTGTTACTAGAGTTATATAAATAAGAAGATAGAAAATCAGTTGTCAGGAATGTATTGGATAGAGGTAGTAATTACAGCTTTTAAATAGAAGTAGTAGTAGAAATAGTTAATTGTAATAGTAGTAATATTCCCATTTATTAAACAGTGAGTATATGTCAGGTGTTTGAGGTATATTTTCTCTTTTAACAACCCTGTAAGGAAGGACTATCATTAGCCACATTTTCCTGCCATGGAGACTGACACTCTGATAGTTTAAGAACTTTGCTGGGGTCATGTAGTGAGTAAGTGGCAGGGTCCACATTAATCCATACTTTAACACTCTCCAAATAAATTGGACAGTGTCCATATTTTGATATTCTATGATCGTGGATCTTTTCCTATCATAAGTTTGTGTGCGTGGGGGGTGTTATTCTCTTATGGGCTTTGCAGCTCCCTTCCTTATATATAATAGGTGTATAGTGCAGACTTACAGAACTGAATTTCATAGAGTGTTGGGGGAAGAATGGTTGAAAAGTGTTTTCCTTCCAGTAAAAAGATCTCATTGTGATTCCCTACCCCTACCCTTTCTTTTCACTTTGAGCAATATGTTAGCTGCAAAAAACAAAGCCTAAACCATGTCAATGGAGAAACAAAAATAAAGATGCACCAGCCTAAGAAGCTGATGCTCCCATCACCTTCTTTCACAACATTTTAAATGAGGCCATGGCTCCCTGAAGCTGAGAAGTTTGTTGAAAAGAGGTAAAGGGATTTAAGGGAGTGGAAAATGAACTTTTGGCATGAAAATGAGCATATCTAGGTTCCAGTTCATGCAAAGCCTCCCTGGGCCCAAGGCTCATCTCTTCCTCTGACCTTCTTTCCCAGATACCCCCAGCCCTCTGCAGCCTCCTCTATCCTAGAAGCTCCACTGGGGTTGAAATGGCCAGCCTGATATTTAAGGCTGGCCAATAGTTGTATGTCTTTGGGGCAGTTGCTTTAAAACAACTGCATCTGAGTGTCTTTAGAAGGATACACAAGCTCCAGTTTGTCTCAGGGCCCACTGCCCCCAGCCTGCCTCACCCACTCATGATACTTGCCAGGCCCCTGCATGCATTTGTGTCAAGATCCTGGTTACGGTCCTAGAACTTTGGAGATGGAAGGATCCGGAAGATCATCTCAGATATTCTGTGAAAAAAGAGGAATGCAAAGAACTGGGGCTTATATCATTGGACCTGACTAGCCTGGATCTGTAAAAAACCAGTATTATAATAATTAAAAATTGTGATGATACTAACTACCACAGTTAGCATTTATTAAAATCCTTACTAGAATCCTACATGCCCTGGGCTAAGTGTTCTTAAAAATTGTCCACTGCTTTTTTCCTTGTTAGATAGATGAGGTTAAGGAGCTTGCTCAAGGTCACGCAGCTGGTGAGGATGTAGAGCTGGTGTTTGACTGCAGGCATTGGCTCCACAATCTGCTTCCAAAACAGGCCACACCAGGAGGTATTCCCGACCCTGGTCAGGGACACCAAATCCATATGTCCACAGGTGCTGGGCTGATGATGTGATAGTGTAAATGTGGAGGGCATTAAAGAAACAAGAGTAAGGATAAATGGCATCCATACGAGACAGCTTCAAGGTCGGGGAGACCTAAGGAGTGCCATGGGGACCGTGGGAATTAAAGAGCACGCCTCACGACTAAGCAGGGCTGGCCGCTACTGGGCTCCGGGCTCTGGCAGCCTTGTGTGAATTCCTAACCTGGTTTTTCAAGGGAAGTTGAAAGCTTGGATTTTTATTTGAAAGCATTCAACTGTTTAATATGAGGAAATAATTTAAAAAATGTTAAACACTTTGCCAGCTGAATAAAATACCAACTTTATGTCACCTCTGAGAGTATTCAGTCTCCTCACCTGTTAGCTGGAGAAACTGAGGAACAGAGAAGAAAAATGATTCGCTAGGGAACAAACAAAATCGATGACGAAGCTGAGCCTGGAGCCCACGGTTCTTTGATTACAAAGTGCTGATTGTTGTTCCCACATGATGTATGAACTTCTGCTGCTGCCCTGACCGCCAGCTGTGCTGCACATCTCTGATGCCCAGGAAATTTTTAAGTAAGTCCCTTCTAGTTTCTCTCAGGTTTCTCTAGGTATTGGAGACCAGCCCTTCATTGAGGGTTTAGGTGAAGGTGTAAGATGAGGCACTGGTAGGAGAAGCCAGCTAAGGCCATCTCTCGTGCCATCTCATTGCCTTGGCTGTCAGATTGCGAGCCCCTGGCTACCCTCTCTGAGGATGGTGATCTCTTGCTGGGCATCCACGAGACTGGGCAAGCAAAGTGCTCCTCTTGCCTCTCTTGATCATTAATCAATTTCCCGCCATTCCAGGTAAGGGCATTGGCAGGGAAGGCCCAGCCAAGCCTTTCTTTTCTACTAGTTTTTCTTGGGTTCAGGGCCTGCTGTTCCAGGGGTTTACAGGAGCTTTAACCAAGTATAGCCACAGAGACAAAATTTACTTCACGAAAGAGCAATTCTGAAAAGTAGGTGATTGGGGCATCAAGGATCTGGTGCCTTCTTAGGTACCAAACCTGGCTCCAGGTTTTTTCCATTCTCTTTCACTGAACCAGAGCAACAGGTGAGGAAGGAGGTGTGGTTCCTTTAATAGATGAGGAGGCTGAGGCCCTCGAGGTGCTGGGACTTGGCACAGGAAAGTATTTCTTGAGTTGAGAGAAAGAGATTCTTAGGGATTGGAGAATTCAGGGAAGACTTGCCAGGGGGTTTGGGGATTCATCAATACACAAGATTTCCATAAGTGAGAAGGAGGGGAAAGGTGGTCTGGGCTTGGTGAAGAGACCTTTTTCTTTTTAACAATATTTTGAGTTTGGATCAGCCTTTGCACCCTGCGAAAGGCGAGGTTTGGAAATTGTCCCTGTTCTCTAGTTTCCTGGGAACGACCAGGAGGCATGGAGATGAGGCTGGGAACCACCTCCATAAATGTGCTGCTGGAATAATGGATCTGGTGAGCCCACACTGAGGCATATGGGGGAGTGGGGACAGGGAGACATGGGGAACAGAATATCCCAAAGAGGAGTGTGGTACATTTGTATCTTGGGGACCAAAGTATCCTCAGGGATGAGAGGACTTGACAGGCAAGAGGCCAAAAAAGTTACAGAGGATGCTTGTGAAAGAGAGAGACTGGGAGGTGGGGGGTGGTCAGTAGGGAAGTGTTTTCTCCTCCTCCTCTGCCTGTGGAGGAGCTACTTTTGAACAAAAGCCAGCTGGGCCCCGCTTAAGGGAAGGGATCTCCCAAAAGATGTTGGGGAATCTGCTTAGGCTTCTTTCTGAAAGAAAGAGAAACTTTTCACACTAAGCCATTGAGGCTCTGATCATCTCTTTTTTGTTTGTTTCTTTGTGTGTGTGTATATAACACAAGTTGTGGGTTTACAGAAAAGTCATGCATAAAATAGAGTTCCCATATACTATCCTATTATTAAAACCTGCTTTAGTGTGGTACATTTGAGTTCACCTCTTTTTGCCTTGAGTCTAATTTGACAGGGTAGTGAGGCATGGGGGATGCCAGGAACCCTTCCCTCCCATTCTCCCAGAAGTGGAAAAATTCACTTTACTCAGCAAGCTGCAGGAACTGTCCTGGGAGGTCAATACCTAGATACCACATAAATGACTTAGTTTGGTGGACGGCCATTCAGAGAGTCCTTGGTGACCATAGTTTATTTCTCCCTGTAAGGCCAAGTGGGCCCTAATGGGCAGCTGGTGAAGGGTTTTCCCAGAAATGGTCTCCCACACAAAGGTCATTCCAGCTTGTGTGCCCTGGCCGAGCCAGGGTCTCCGTCATCTCTTCAAAGGAAGCTTTGAGAAAGAGGAGACCATGTGGGGTATCAAGAAGAGCCCTGAACTGGGAGATTGAAATCTAATTCACATTTGATGTTGCTACTTACTGGATTCAAGACCTTGAGACAGTCCTTTCCCCTTTTTTCTGGATTGTTTTTTTTTTTTAATCTGTAAAATGTATATGTTGTGGAGAGGGCTTTAATCAGGGCTGAAGTCTCTGATCAGGTCATTCCCCCAAATACGTCTTCCATGCCTTTCTCATGTAATTACCCAATCTTTCAACGTGGTCCACAAGTGCTGGCATGATGTGGCCTTGCCCAGCTTTACCCTCTCCTCTCCCACCTCAGCCTAACCAAGCTCCCTCCCACCTCAGGGCCTTCACACAGTGTCCCCCCCTCTGGAACACTCTTCCGTCTTTGCCCAGTTAACTCCTCTTCGTCACTAGCTATTTAGCTATTTCAGAACCATTTCTTTAAGAAATCCCTCTCTAATCCCCCTGCCCAGGTTAGGTTCTTCTTTACATTCATTAATAAGTACCCTATATTTTTCCTCAGAAGCACTTACGACAATAGAAATTAAGCAATTGCTTATCCAAATTATTTTGCATATCGTTTTCTCGACCGGACAGTGAACTCAATCTCTATGAGCCATGCCAATACTATGCACAACTTTATTTCCAGTATTCGAACCCACAGGGTCTAGAAATAGTGAGTGCTTAGTGATTATCCATTGAAAGAGGGACTGCATGTGGTAAGTAAATCCCTTTGGCTTTAGTGTTAATAAAAGAATAGGGCCCTCGTGGGTATAAGAAGTTTACACCATTGGTGAGCTGCTTGCTTTCCTTTCTTGAAGGGAAGACAGAACATCTTATATTTATCTCCACCACAGATTGGATAGCATGTCTGACACGTTGGAACAATATAGAATTGATTCACCTTAATACACAATGAAAATAGAAGCTGATAGAAGATATATGCTCCTTTGACACAGAGCAAGGTGGAATTAACTAGATCTACCAAAGTAGTGACTAGGCAGCTGGGAAAGTGGAAAAAAAAGTGTGACCAGGAGCCAATAGTGATAGGGAATTAATTTTAATGATTGAGCACCTACTATTTTACATATATGTTGTTGATGCAAAGGTAGTGATACAAATTAATAGCTCATTCTCGGAGAGGGTAAATGATTTACCCAGATTTATATAACTCCTAAGTAGTGGAACAGGGATTTGAACTCATCTGATATCAAAGTCTTTGCTCTTAACCTCTGGGATATATTGTTTCATGTCACAAAAGGAAAAAAAAAAAAAAATGACCTGGGGCTTTGAGGGACTTACTAGCTGGTGGGTATTGTACCCAAGCCACTATGAATTGCTTGGGTACAACATAAGTAGGACTTGCTCGGTCCTACTTAAGACAGTGGGACCTGGGAGACAGCTGCCTGGGGGTGGGAGGTAAAGGGTGCAGTTAATGGACACAGAACAGAGAAAGCATGTGGTAGTAAAAGCAATTTTAGAACTAAGAATCTAAAGACCTGAAATTAAGACAAGGGTCTGCTTCCATCATGATGTATGCCTATACCAAGTTCACTACTTCTCCCTTTGCCTCAGTTTCTCCATTTATAAAATGTACTCTAAGGGTCCTCCCAACCCCGACATTCCATTCTTGAGAACTGATGCACCCAGTGGCTATGAAACTTCTGAGACTTCCCTCCATATTTCTAGAATATAAACTCAGTTGACCAACTTGATTCCTATCTGAATAACTTCTTGCAGCTTTCCTCACTGGTATTCTAGGAAGTCTCATCAAAGATGACCTACCCAGAGCTATTAACTCTCTGCTCAGGGTTAAGACTTAAGCCCAGGGACGAGCAGGAATCTGTCTACCTTTCTTCCTGTCCTGCGCCCCACAGCCCAGCCATCTGCCTGCCTACTGTGAGGGAGCAGAAGAGATTTTCTTTATTTCCAGAATGTTTAACAGTGTTAGACTGTGATTTGTGAGTGCTCATGTGGCAGCTGAGAGAGTGTGGCAGGCTCTCTACCCACCCCATCCAACAGGCAACACCTGTGGTGCTGCCATATTGTCCCAATCAACCAGACACAATCACCTACCTATTTGCCCAGGAGACATGATTAATGAACTGAAAACTATTCACTTCTTATTTGAGTAGCAGTTTATAGAGGGCTTTCCTGCTCATTGTCATGTTAACTCTCACTGCTGTTGTTACTCTGTTGATTTTATGGGGGAAGAAACTGAAGCCTGCAAGGCTGAATAGCTTTCTCATGGCCACCCTGCTGATCACTCTTCTGATCTTTGTCTGGTGTCCTCTCTGCTAATGTCACTACTCTATTAGCATAATTTTTTCTTCTCTTGGTCCACTTTGAATGCTGTAGCCTAAGATAGCCCTAGACTAGTGGTGGGCAAATCTTCTCATTTGACATGATCCATATTTATTTGCTTACTGCTGCCTAAATGTGGATAAGACCCAGCTCTGGAGAACCTTGCGATCTAGCTAGGGCACAGTTTATAAACACGTGAGCAGTTGTGTGCATTCATTTATTCATTTAAACAATGTTGAGTACCCACAACATGCTGGAGACTGTTCTAAGAATCAGGAGTAGAGAGGTGATCAAGGCACTCCTCTGTTCTCTTAAATACTTAGTTTTTCAGGTGTAGGTGGGGAGAAAAATTACATGTAAACCCATCAATAAGAAAACTTCAAGTAGTGATTAAGTGTTAGGAGGAAAATTTTCAAAGAGAAATGGGATAGAGTATGATGGGAGTAGTTAAGGTCAAGTGGTCAAGGAGGAAGAGTGTGACATTTGAGTTGAGGACTCTATGAAGAAGAGTTATCAGTCAAGCCATGGGGGCAGAAGGCATCAAGTACTTGACCCTGAGCCAGAAACAGGTCTAGAGTAATTAAGGGATAGAAAGAAGATCTATGTGGCTGAACAAAATAAGCAAAATGAGGGGAAGAGTGGTAGGCAGAGGCCAGGTCTTACAGGCCCTATAGGCAATAGAAGGTTGAATACAAGAGCTTTGCAAAAGCTTGGACCAGGGTACAAGCCACAGAATATCTGGGCTGTTTTCTGATAAGAGTTCAGATAAGGGGAAGATTGTGGTGGGCTGGGTCAGTTGGGGAAAATTTTCCAGTGTTTGCAGGAAGAATTTGCACGGCATTCCAAATCAGGGGTGAGCAAAGTTGGCACAGAGGCAGGAATTGAAATTGTATGTGTGTGCAGGGAGTGGGGATATGTTGGGGAGAGATGAAAAATTGAACCGTCAGAAGAGAGTGGAAGATCATTATGCAGATATATTAGAAAAAAATAAAAGATTCAAGTTAGTGCCTTTTAAGGACTAGACGAACAATTTCACTCAAAACCAAAGGGAGGTTCCAGGTTTTCCCTGAAGCATTTTTAAAATTCTGAGATCCCCTACTTCATATTTCTTTATCCCCTGTTATTTATCCTCTAAAGGAGACAGCCTAGCTAGAAAACAGTGGTTTGTGAAGGGTCAGAGCTGAAAGAGCCCTAAGAGTTGATCAAATCCAACCCCCAGGCTTGTGTTCATAATGGATGAACAAGTTGAAGGCCAGAAAGAAGGAATTTGTTCGTACAAAGGTGATGACAGAGGTGGGTCTATAGCCAACCTTGATGTTCCTTCATAGTTCTTAACCAGAAATCATTGATTAGGCATCCTTTGGGTGCCACCCTTGGAGTGGGGTGGGCAAGTGGGGAAGATCTTTCTGTTTGTTCGGCTCCATTTCTCTTGGCAGGTCTGCCCAACTGCTGAGCCCTAGGCTTTGGGGGAGAGGGTGCGGGGGGGGGGGGGGTGCTTCCCATCAGATGGTGCTAGGGAGGAGAACTTGGATCACTGCTGCTTAATGCTCAGTGTTCCTTTTACACATGCTGGACCCACAGCTTGTACATTAGCTCAGAACAGATTTGGAGGGGCTACAACAGGAAAATAAATGTCAGCCTCTGAATGGAAAACTAATTGTAGAAAATGAATCCATTTCCAACATTTCTTACCTACTTTACCCTCATTTTTTAACAACCTTACCTGGGAAGCCTGCTGCCAGCCACCTTGTCTTGTTGCATCCATGATTTTCACAGAACCTTGGAGGCCATTTAGTCCTGACCTGTTCTCACTACAGGAAGTTAAAGCTCATTGGAGGAAAGAGGGATATGTGACAGGATTAGAGATGAACACCGCGAAGGATTCCTAGCTTCTAAGATTTCCTTCTGTTTGAAGGGATTAGCACTTCTAAGTGATAAATTACCCGGAATGGACTAATACAAGAATCATTTGTTAGCCATTTATGCATGAGTATAAAAGAGGTTGTAATTTGCTGTTCATGTAAGAATTTACACAAGGTGTTGAGCAAGAATGTAGTTGGAGATTTTCATGGGTACCAAGAAATGGGCTTTAATAAAGATTAGAGGAGAAACCCCAAACACACATACACTCTCCATCTCTTTGACAAAAAGGACACTGCTTTGTTGCTACACGTTTGTAAGCATTGTGGGTCAGGGACCTCACTCAGCTCACGGTACAGCATGAAGATCACAGAAAGGTGGGTGGCAGGGGCAATTTGGCCTGCAGACATGTTTAAAAGACAAGCAGTGCCTTTTAAAAAATGAATGTGAATTATTTTAGAAGTGTAAGGCATTCCTCAGCCACTGTCCTTGGTTTTCCATATTACCTAATTCCCAGGCCTTTTTATTTATGCCAGTTGGCTGTATGGCCCCCTGGAGGATTTGAGTTTGTGAATCCTTCCATTGCACTTACTGAATTTGTGTTTAGACAAATATTGAGGAATTATTATGTGTTAGGCACTGTAGGGGCACAGATACTTGACAATCTTTCATTCATTCATTTGTTCAGTTAGTGTTCATTGGGTACATGATAGGTACTGGGGCATTGCAGTGCAGATGAAAGATACAATTCAGGTCTTATTAAATCACAATAAAGAATGATGAATGTTCACTCTGGGAATGCATGAATAGAATGTGGCAGTGACACCCACCCTCAAGTACCCTGAGGAGCTTTAGGTAAAGAACTGCTAAACATGAGACAGAGCAGTACCAATTAATGCTCAAAGGAGCAAGATGCTCATCCATTTGGGGGGCATCAAGGAAGACTTCTCATCCCTTTGGGGGGGTGTCAAGGAAGACTGTGTAGGAGAGGGAGTGTTTGAGCTGATCTTTGAAGGATGGTTGGATTTCTACTCTCAATGATAGTGACAGGAAAGGCTATTTGAAGTAGAGAAAACCACATGTGCAAAGTACAAAGAAGCAGGAAGGGCAGAAGGTTGTGACAATCATAATAGCTGTCCTATGAATGCTGGGCAATCTGCTAAGCACGTCTCATACATAATCTCCTTTGACACAACAGTCTCCTGAGGTCTGTTCTCTTTTGTCCATTTAGAAATGGGGAGCTCACTTGAGGCTCAGAGTAGAATAACTTACCCAACGTCACCCATCTAAAAAGTGCAGAGCTAGGAATGGAATCCAGGTCTGTCAGGTTCCAGAATTTGGGGCCTCACCAAGCCAAGGCATTTTACACTTGGTTTGTAATGACTCAGTGGACAGTGAAGTCCTCTGAAGGTTTGGGGACTGCCCTGGTGCTTCTCATGCTGCCTTGGAAAAGTCACCTCACCAAGAAATGTTTACTCTGTTTCAAAGCAAGTTGACAGAGGAAAATTATTCCTCCTTTTCTCACTGTGCCTCCTCCTTTCTCTGAACTTAAGTTCCAATGGGTGCAATTAGGCGGCCAGCTTGTCTTGGTGAACATTTAGATTACCTCTCTACAGTAGATGATGCCAAATGAAGTTTTAGCTGAAAAGCTAACTGATAAATGTTCCTCTGGGGAGAAAGAACTAAGAAATAACCTGGATCTATTGGTAGATTCTAGGGGGGAAAAAAGTCCTTAGAAATTCAAGAGGAAAAAAATGTCTGGAGAATTCAAAATGGTCAACTAAGGTAGTAAATGCTTCAGTAAACCTAGATAGCAGCAATTTGAAAAATCTTGCATGTTCAGTTTCATTTCATAAAAACCCTTCAGTAATGTGATAAATAAAGATTGCTCACCCGGAAATGTAACTGGTAAATATGTAGATGGTAAGGTATTGTCAGTGGCTCACAGAAAGGCAGTGTCAGGTTATGGAGTAAGCACTTGACTGAGATTCAAAGATCTTGGTGTGAGCCTCAGGATCCTCACTGTAACGGTGTGATCCTGGGCAAGCCATGTGCTCTCTTGGACATCTCTGAAATATGACTGTAACTCCCCACCCTGATGCACTAAGTTATTCTTAAACAAGGGGCCAATGGGAGGTCTCACCCCCTGCCATGGGTACATATCAGTGTCTTCAGGGCCTGAGGATTCTTAGAAAAAGCAAATTGAACATTATAACATAATTTTACAATTAGAAAATAATTACATTTATTTTTTTTCTATACTTGGAAATAAAGCTTCAAGGATTTTTTTTTTGTCTAAGTATGTGGTAGATTCTACACAAACCAAGAAATTTCTCCAGTGGGCCCATACATTCATCTTGTGTACATGGAGATACACTCATACCTCCATGGGATGGATGGTGACACATGAAGTTTACATTGTAGAGAGGCCATTTTTACTGGGTTGTTAGGAGTGGGTGTGAAAGTGCCTTGTAGATTACAAAGTAATTTAACTGACCCACCGTCCACCACCATTGTTTATCCAATTGCACATCTGAGAATTGTGATGGTCTGTTAACACATTGGAAATATGATATGAAGTGGTCAGAAGTCTGGCCCATGTCTACTGAAGAGAGCAAAGCTATGGCAGGTTGAGCCTACCACTTAAAATTTGTGAACATTATTCTTTAGCCAATCAAATGAATAGGCAATAGTCAAGAGTATAAATGATTCAACTTGTTTCAGAATATGCATTTGGTAGGTGAGTAATGTGAGCATAAGCAGCTTTTATTTCTTGATGTCAAGTTACCCCTACTTATAAAGCATTCATGACCAGTGTAAAACTATGTATCTATAAATGCCAGCTAGTGGTTGTCCTGAGGATGTTCATGACCAAATCCAAGGTCATCATAATTTCCATCTCCACCTTCTTCTGACACTCCCCTTGCATTTCCTATTTTAAGGCTGACGCCACAGTCCACTAAGTTATCCAGAAAGAGACTCTTCTTTTTCCAACTCTCCATGCCTTTGATCCATCAGCTGGTTCTAGAATTTTTACGTCCACCGCAATTAATCTATTGCCTTCTCAACAGCCACAGTGGGGAGTCCAGGCAGCAGTTCCTAACTGGCTTCTCTGCCTCTAGGCTCTCCCCTCCTCCATATATCCCCATTCCTGATATCAGTGCAGACTTTTAAAACAACTCCTCTATGATGCCACCCCTTGTTACACACAAGGTCAAGTCTACACTCCATAGTATGACATTTATGGTGCAGCAGCCTTTGTCCCTGACCTGACTCACTTGCCCTTCCATACCCTTCACCCGAACCGTCCCACAAACTCACTTTCATGCTCTGAAGTAAACCATAGCCTGATCCACTTCCCTCTCCTGAAGTTTGGTCACCTCAGATCAAACTTCTCTTTGCTGGCATTGTCTTCCTAGGTCCTCTTCTGCTTCACCCTACCCTCTCTCCACATAAGAGTTTTAACCATCCCTCAGGGCCAAGTTTAGATCTAATACCTGCCAATAAGCTTCCCTGAATCTCCCTTCCGCCCCCACAAGAATCATTCTCCATTACATCCCTTATTATTCAGCCCTACATTAGCAAGATTTGTATGCATGACTGTCTCCCCTGTTAGACTGACAGCTACTTTGGGGAAAGCACCTTATCCTGCTCATCTGTCCATCCTCTCATTCCCTCTCTTCTCCCTCCTCATTCCCTCCCCCAATCCAGGCATCTACGTACAGTGCATGTCACATAATAGACAGCCTAGGAAATGTCATGAATAGAATCCATTAATTTTTACTCTGTGTTGTTTTTGAAATAGCTGTTGGAATCCACTGGGCTGAGAGTGAAAATTTCAACTAACATTATGTTGGAGAAAAACCATAGCTCGTATACTCATATTCATTTTGGAAACATTTTGTTTCATTCACCATTCCTCCTGCCTCTTAATTAACCTGAGGTTGCCAAGAAAATGCAGCACTTAATATGGCACCTCTTTAATGTTACTAGTCAGTTTCTTCTTCATCATCACTATTCTCAATGCCTTCATTGAGATAGGTCATCTTTGCAGTTAAAGTTCAAGGGCTCTAAGATCTCATTGTCTGGCTTTGTATACTAGTTGTTCTAATACGTGGACCTTGGGTGAGTAAGTTACTCTTTCTGAGCCTCAGTTTCTTCACCTATAAAATGAAAATATTAATACTACCCATTTCAGAGAGAGGAGTCCCATAGGCCTGATTGGTGGGAAGGAGATTCTGGGAAAATAATAACATTGGGGCATCTTGGAAACCAGATAATCTTCCAATCTTCCAAAGATACCTGCTATTCTCTTTCAGTTCCACACAGTGTGTGCTTGTAGATTTTATACTGTGTGAGCAAAGAGTGGGTGCCTGCTTCACTCCACATTCCTGGCTTCTGACACGTAAGACAAATACATAAACAATCTTTGCAAAACAGATCCAAGATCTGGAATTCTGCAGCACCCCAAACATCAGACCCTGCCCAGCAAGGCTCTGTGGGAAACTAATGATTCTCCCCAACAGAGCTGTCTTGCACAGGGCCCCGTGGCCTGGCTGGTGAGAGCAATCTTCATTCTCCTCACGCTCCTTGCTGTGCCTCTCCCACGCCACCTCCACAGTCTCTCCGTCAAGCTTATTGTGCATCTCCTGTTCTCTGTTTCCCAGTGCCTGCTTCCCTGCACTGCTGCTGAAGTATTGTCTGTGATGTCTTTAGTGTAAAAGGTGATTCACAGAAATAAATTGCATTGTGTTTTAGGTCCATAGCTGCCTGTCTCTGTAATCATGTTTTTAAGGGACTTCATAATAGCTTGAGGGCTTTTGTGTAAGAACCAGGGACTCTGGTGGCTTGAAGATAGATAAATGCTGCAACCAAATGTGCATTCAGCCAGTGGAGTCATGAGTTGGAGGTGCTGGTGATATGAACCAGACATGCTCCTAGTCTTTTTATCTGCAGGTTGATAGAAATCAAAGGATGAGAGGTTTTGTGTGTGTGTGTGTGTGTGTTTTAATAACTACTGGGATACTGAGGCTTGTTTAACCCAGCCTCAGCCAACTTCTTTTACTCTCACCAGTACTGTGATTTTATGAAAACTCAAATGTTGCCTGGGAAGAAGGCATAGAGGGGAGAAAAAGCAGAGAGGTGGTATAGTAAAAGCCAAGGAGCAGCTGGACCAGTATCTGAGAGGCCTGAACCACTGATTTGTTTTCATCATTACCCTTTATGATTATTGAAAGCAAGAATACTAAATGTACGGGAAGCGGCTGTGGCTCAATCAGTGGAGCTCCCGTTTACCATATGGGAGGCCCCGGGTTCGGTTCCCGGGGCCTCCTGGTGAAGGCAAGCCCGCCTGCACGGCGTGGTTAGCTGACCCAGCGAGCACAAGCAGCAAGCGGGGGATAAATGAATAAATAAATAAAATCTATAAAAAAAAAAAAAAA
>JAKSZT010054012.1:1220000-1272258 GCA_026826555.1 Tolypeutes matacus
GCCCCGGGAACTGAACCCGGGGCCTCCCGGTGAAGGCAAGCCCGCCTGCACGGCGTGGTTAGCTGACCCAGCGAGCACAAGCAGCAAGGGGGGGATAAATGAATAAATAAATAAAATCTATAAAAAAAAAAAAAAAAAAAAAAGAATACTAAATGTAGGAGGACAAGTGAGGGGATGGACTCAACCATGGTGGAATGGGTGAAGTATTGAGGGGAGAGGAAGGAGGAAGGCAAGTTGGTTTTCCTAAAAGACTCAGAAATGGTCCCACTCCCATGGCATTTTCTAGCAGCTTTATTGAGATATAATTTACATAATGTACAGTTCATTCATCTAAAGTATACATTACATGACATTTTAAGGAGATATAGGTAAGGCTATGACAAAAATATTTAGGAGAGGCAGTGTGAAAATGACTGAGATAAATAGAGAAGGTTATCTAAGGATGGTGCCTTTTTTATGTGGCTGCCTCCTCAGCAACCAATACAAAAGGTGGGGTACCTCCTCCCCACCCCAGACCTGGTTTTGCCTACAGACTCACCTGATTATATAAGAATGTCACTTTTTGTCAGCTCACAAGGCACATGCATAGCTGGATGACCAGAATTCTCTCTGTGATGTCTCCTAAAATCCGGGAGGTGTGTGGTCTATTCTACTGGCAGTTTCAGTCCATTTGGACTTTCACCAAGCCTCTTTGTGTGACACCTACATTAGTACAGCATGTTCCATTCCTGCCCTCAAATTAGGTCTTTATCAATTGACATAGAGACCATGCTCCCCTAAACAATTAGGAATCACAACAGATAAAAGGATATGATATCAGAAAGATCTTCCTTCCTGTCATTTGTCCTGATATCCCTGGATTGTTCATGATTGTAATTTTCCTCCTAAGTTTAAGCTCTACCTAACCATGTAACCTGTACTGAAATATCTTAATCCCAACAGAGTTTATCCCAATGAATACCTTCCTCATGAAACCCAGTCCTTGATCCATTCTTAACTCACCTTGGAGTGAGTCTGCCCAGATTTGGATGCTAGCTGTGCCACTTAATAGCTCCCTGGACTCAGGCAAGTTAGTTACTCTTTCATGAGGGTTGATTAGATTCCTGTTTCCCAGTCTTTCACATATCTTCATATTTTTTATCATATATGGGCATTTATTAATTTTTCTTTCCATAGAATGACATTTAATTAAATGTATTTTATTTTATTATTATTTTTTTAATGTATTTTAAAAAGAAACTGTAGGGGGCAGATGTGGCTCAAATGGTTGGGCGTCCATCTCCCATATGGAGGGACCTGGGTTCGATCCCCAGGACCTCCCGTTAAAAATATAAAAAATAATAAATAATAATAATAATAATAATAATAATAAAAAGAAACTGTCACCTATTGCAAATAGGAAAACCAGTATCCCTTATCATAAAAATAAAAAGAAACTTTAAAAATAAAAATAGCTAAATGATGCCATTATATTTTAGCCTGATATTATTGCCTAATATCAGAGGGTTCAGAGTCTGAAGCTTGCTCTCTTTATGTTTGAAATAAAAAGGAAGTGGTAGGCCATGGAGATTGATAATTGTTAGAGGAGTATTAAAGACAACACCAAAATAAGATTTTCTTGTTTTACTTAATCAGAAGGATTAAAAGAAAATTGAAAATGGGCATAAACTTTTTCACTGGGGTTTTATTATTTAATGTCTTTCCCATTTGGGGAAATCCTATTCATCACACCTGTGTTCTAGTTGGCAGTACAATTAAATTGCTATACAACCATGTCATCTTTCTGAGCCTCAGTTTGTACATTTGTAAAATGAGGTTGATACATTGTCACCAAATTCCTTTGAACCAGAGTTTCTCAGATGTCCATGAACAACCTGCCTCTGAATTGTCTGAGTATGCTGGAAAAAAAAAGCTGTTTCCAGGTTCTACCCCAGACCCAATGAACCAGACTCTCTGGAAATTTACATTTTTATCACCTCCCCTTCCTCATCCAGTTGATATACTCAAGATCCTTGCCTTAGAGTCAAACTGTGGCTAGGAATCAAGAAACCTGGGTTCCAGCCCTAACTTACAGCATAAGCTTGCACCCATTCCTCCCCTTTAATTTTCCATTTGAACAGTGAGGTCAGACTAGACAACCTCCAAGTCCCTTCTAACTATGCAAATATGTGGTCTGGGAGACACATTTTACCCTGTGGAAAGCTAAGCAGTGCCCAGGGGAACAAGAGCATGCTGTGTCTGCCCTGCCTTAGCAGCACACACGCTCCAGCTGGGCCAACCTGCCCAGACAAGCATCTGAAAAAAAGCTTAGAGGGAACTCTTGCAAAGTCGGGTTAGGTCCCACCAAGAAGGCAGGAGTTCTGTAGGTGCCAAGTGGGTAGAAAGGAGTCTGTACCCACATCCAGCTGGATCCTTGTGATGCCTGGGAATGAGCTCTGAGACTCTGATGCCACATTCGTGCTTCTAACACTGTCCTCCTCCTGAGGAAACACAAGCCCATTGTCCAGATACTGAAGCCAAACATCTCAGCCTGACCTTCGTGGACCCTCAGGCCTCTCCCAGTCTGACCCGTGTGCCTCAGCTGCCATGATTGACCAAATGGTTCATTGATTGATTAGTCCATTCACCAAATATTTTTGAAATGCCTGCTCCAGGCCATATGTTACTTAGAATACAATTGTGGCCAAGATAAACACAGGACCTGTCCTCATGAAATTTAGAGGGAGAACAATAAACAAATAAGTAGGCAAACAAAAGATGGGCAAAAGTACTATGGAAGGAAATAATAAGGTGTGTTGATGAAGAGAAACAGGGGAGGGCTGTGTGAGGAAGGGGTATTTGAGGCCTGAAGGAAGAGAAAATCCATTCCTGAGAAGGTTGGGGAAAGAATGTTCCAGGCAGAGGAGAAGACTTGTACATTTTTTTGAGACAGGCAAAGGCTTAAGGTGTTTTAGGAATTGAATGAAAGTGAGACAAAGTAAGAATGATGTGAGATGATGTGGGGGAGAGAGGCAGTGTCCAGGCCACACAGGGCCTGGGAGATCATGATTCCAGTTTATAAGCCCTATGCCTGTCTGGATATATTCTCTTTTCTTGAGCAAGTCACCTATCTCTGTACTTCCCTAGTGCCTTACCCTTTTTTTTTTTTTGATGTACCGGGAGTCGGGGATTGAACCCGGGACCTTGTATGTGGGAAGCCAGTGCACAATCACTGAGCCACATCAGTTCCCCTGAGTTGGGCTTTTTTGTTTTGCTTGTTGTTTGGTTTTGTTTTGTTTTTGGGAGGCACAGGGAACCGAACCTGGGACCTCCCAGGTGGGAAGCAAGTGCTCAACTGCTTGAGCCACATCTGCTCCCGGGAGCTTTACTTTTGTAAGGCTTACTTTTGTATGTGCCTTAGTGCTTTTGCCTGCGATAGCCTACCACCTCATATCAGGATGAGCAAATCTTTCCTCCACCATTTCAAATCCAGCTCAAACAATTAGTTCTCCACGTGTCTTTTCCTGGCAGCCAAGTTTACTCTGAGTAGATAGGAACTCTACAACTCTTTCTCTCATTTATCACTACTGAGATTACTTTGCATTCTTAAGCTTCCTTGTGGGGAATAGGGAAGGACAACATTTGAAGAACATCTTCTCTGCGCCAGGTGATATACGAGGAATTTAACATACACCATTTCATTCATTTCTTAACTGTAATCCTAAAAAGTAGGTATTTTTAGCCTCACTTTAGAGATTAAGGAATCAGCGTTAAGTTACTTAGCCTAGAGCACAAACTCACTGGCCCAGATCTTATCTCTGAATTTCCTCAGTATACCCAGCATGGCATATTACTCATCATTAGTGCTAATAATTATGTGTTAATGAAGTAAGTAGGTAGATGTTTAGTATCTACTTTTTCTTTTTGCTAAGTGCATATACCCTCTGACAGCCTCTGGCCCTCAAGAAAGTGTTACCAAGTTTTGGGCAGGTGCCAAGAGCTATGCCTATACATACTACAATTTGAACTTCAGGTATCAGCAAGGCTTCTGATACCCCCTTCTCTTCATTCCAGCTTGTTCTGTCCATCTGAGACCCCTGTCCTATCTACTAGGAGTAAGTCTCAGACTTGAATCCATTCTACCCCAGGCTTCACCTGTAGTGTCCATTCCAAAGTACTTGATGTTCAGGTAGTGGTTCTAACCAACCTTCAACCATCAAACAGAGCAGGATTGAGGTCTGGCCCAATGCCCTACCAGATGGGTTTCTGAAGAATAAACCAAACTCTCATACCAAGAGGCAGAGCCTCTGAAAGTCAAAATTCCATGCCTCCCTTACATTCCCACTTCATATACATTCTGATAGGCATAATATGGCTCTCTCTTCCTGAACATTACTAAACAGCTGTGGACTCTGCAGCTACCACAATTCTTCCTTCCTTTTGAAGGAATTATATGTGAATAGGAGTTGTCACATCGTGGTGATGGACTTACTTTGGATATATAATAAATGGCACCCATTAGGCTGGCCTGACAGCAGCTGACAGCACTTGGCAAAGCATCCTTCTTTAGCTATAGGATGAAACCAACACGTTGCTAATAGTCTTTACAGGCAATTGGAGATCATGGACTAGAGAAAACAATTCCATGCTCCAGGATGGGGGTTTTCAGAGGTGATGCAGTGGTACAAAGTAGCAGTCAGAGTCTAAACTTTACTCTTCTTTGTTCTGGTGATGAGGCCTTAGCTAACTCCATTTCATTTTCCAAGATTCACCTCTTGGTACTTCTTCCACAAAGCCTTCCTTAACCACTACCTCCTCCCACAATCCAGGCCAAATACCCTTCCTATGTACTTCCATGGCACCTATCTGGGTTTTTTTGTTTTTTCGTTTTCAGTTATCACACTGTATCAAAATAGTATATAAATAACTCCTTTTCTCACTAGATTTGAGAGTACAATATTATGATTTGGAGCTGTATATACTCAAGAAAAACATGTTCTTAATCTATTATTGTAGGTGTGAACCCATTTAAGTAAGATTTTTTGATGAGGTTTCCTCAGTTAAGATGTAGCCCACCTCAGTCAGGATGGCTCTTAATCCTGCTCTGTATCCTTCATCAGTAGAAAGAAATTCAGACAAGACAGAGAAAGTCATAGGAAGCAAGAAGCTGAAATCCTGCAGAACCCGGAAGAGAACAGAGAGGCCAGGAGAGGCCACCATATGCATTGCCATGTGACAGATGAGTCAAGGACCAAAGATTGCCGTCAGCCAGCCTCAGAATACCAGTCTTTGGGAAGAAAACATTGCCTTGATGATGGCTTGATATGGACTTTGTGTTAGTCTCAAAACTATGAGCTAATAAATTCCCATTGTTTAAGCTGAACCATTGCATGGTATTTGCTTGAGCAGCCAAGGAAAGTAAAGCAAGTGATTAAAAGCAAGGGCTTTAGAATCAGGTATTCAAGGGTTGGTATAAGGATTAAACATATTTAAAACAGCACAGAATCTGGGTCAGAGCTAGTAAATCTGTTACCTTTTATTTTTGTCTTTATCCTATAGCCACCATGCCTAGAACAATGCCTGGAACATATTGGTAGAGGTGAAGTAGTGATAGTGGTAGTGGTGATAGTGATAGTTGTGGTGGTGGAAATAAATAAGAATAATAAAAATCAGCAGCCAACATTTATCAATGATTACTGTATACCAGGCACTGTACTAAGTACTTGCATACCTCTAATTTTATCCTCTTGACATCTTCAAGATATTACTAGTACCCTCAACTTTCAGATGAATTTGCTTGCAATTTTAAGAAATGTTAAAGTCAGAATTTGACAGAGGCTGTGTGATATCACAATCTACTCTTTAATCACTACTCTTCAGTCACATTTTACTCTTTAATTACTACATGTAAAGCACTCAGATGTTGGTTATTTCAGTGAATAAAGGAAGGAAGGAATGGAGGAAAAGAAAGGAAGGAAGAGAGGAAAGAATTGACTTGTTTTCTATCTTAAGCTACTTTTTCTGAAAATGAAGAGTATAATCCTAGTTGTTATGAAAATCAAATGAGATAAAGGTAGTCAACACTCCCTGAAAACTGTCAAGCCTTTTCTGTGTACAAAGACTAAATCAGCAGTAGTAGTTCATATTTATGCATTCATTCATTCATTTAGCAAATATTTGATTTGCTTTTCTAGGGACTGAGAATACAGCGAGCAAAATGGACTAAAAGTGCTTGCCCTCATTGCGCTTTTGGCCTAGTGACAGGAAATAGGTGAATAAAGTAAAATATATAGAGTGCTTAGAGAAAAATAAAGCATGGCGGGGCTTAGGGGATTTGCGTATGTAGGGAGGTGCCATTCTTTTAAATAGTGTGCATGGAAGGCCCCTGATAAGGTAACATCTGAGTCTGAAGGAGGTGAGGCCAGGAGCTGTGCGGGATCTAGGGAAGAATGTCCTCTATCCCATAAGGGCAGTTTAAAAGTCAAATTAGGAATATTTCAGAAACAGAGAGGTCACTGTGATGAGAGTGCTGGGAATGGACTAATGTAGAAACCCCAAGACCTGGTGCCAATGGAAGAATGCAGAGTCTAATAAAACCTTTTCCCCGGTAACCTCCCCTAGCACAGTTCTTAAGCCTCAAGTAAGGCATAATTTTCTGGAGAAGAGACCTTTAACTGGAGGTTTGGGTGTCAGCATGCAGCTGGCTAGAGGGATGTAGCTTCTACTCACCATTCAGCCATCCATGAGCAAGACAACTTCAGACAGGACATGTGCACTCATAGCCTCATGGGCTTCTCACTTCTCCCAGCTGGGAAATACAAAGGCAAAATCAGGAGATCTTGCCACATCACATGGAAGAGGATTATCTTAGCCCAGCTACATAGGGGTCTATAATGGGATGAACACTGTGTATTTAAATGTATAATGATCTGTGAAACTAATTGAATATTTATCACCTCAAGGGGTGATGCCAAATTAGATAGGATTGCAAGCACAGGAGAAGATGACAAAAGGAATGATCAACCAAACTTAAGAGTTTAGAGGAATAAATAGCCATGGGAAGAGATTTAATTTAGATAAACCTAAATTGGCATCTCTGGACTTGGGGAAGCCTTTTGATTTTTCTGACCTTTGACTTCCTCTTCTGTGTGATCTATAATGTGGCTATGGGCTCAAATGTCCTTGGCTCTTTTATGTTTAAGGAAGTCATCATGTGCTCTGAAGAAACTCTGAACCCATCTCTAGTCCATCCCAGCAGACTTCAATGGAAGCAGCAAGAGATAGATTCAAGACAGAGGCCCTATGGAAAGACATCCATCTTGGATGTGGATCAAAGGGATGGACATCCTCAGACATTGAAAAAAACTTTAAAGTTTGAAAAAGTGAGGATGGGTGACAGTTATGGTAGTTCAGTATAGCTGGGTTTCACCAAAGGTTGTAGAGAAAGGAAAAAGGATTTATTTAAAGTGGTTGAGTGGTATGTGTAATGCAGAGTGGTGATTGATTAAATAGAAGAAATTATATATTGGGCATTTTTAGGGACTGGGGTGAGGTTTGGGTGGCTTTAGGTTGATGTGGCAGTCTGGGATGTAAAATAATTGTATTCTGCTGAAGACTATAGCCACCTCTCCATTTCAGGGTCTATCCAAGGAGATATATAAAGAAATACTTTCCAGAGAGAATATTAGGCACTTCCTAGATGCTCATGTCCTGGGTTAGTTCACCACTACAGCAACATGAGAGCTTTGAAGGCCTGTCACAACTACTCAACTCTGCTGTTGTAGAAGTCATAGACAAATTGTAAATGGTGAACATAGCTGTGTTCCAATAAAACTTTGTTTTGCAAAAACAGGTGGCTGAATTTGTCCTACACACCATAGTTTGCTAACCCCCGTTTAAATGCATGGAGACCCCATCTACCAGCTATGCGTCCTCATTGGTGTTCTGCAATTTGTCCAATTTTAAAAGAAACCCCTCCCTTATCAGAGAAGGGAGTGAGGGTGCCAAGGCATTTTTGAAGAAGTAGTTTGAATAATGGAGGCACCTTAGAAGACATGCATCACCGGAAATGCAGTTCAATAGGCTCTCATGGGTTGAATGGCTTAATGACAAACATCTCAGGTATTTAACCTGGTCATTGGTGTGTGAGGTGGAATTTGTAGGACAGCATCAGATGTTCCTGTTATTGACATATGTTGAGAAAAGACCCACCAAGTTGGAGGTAGGACTTTATTTCCTCCAGTGAGGAATAGTCGAAGAAATCGGTTCTTCAGTCCCAAGATATGATGATTAGGGGACCATCAGGGAAGAGAGAGAGAAAGGCAAAATGGGCAGAAGTCACAGGGAGTTCTATTATGGCTGACTGTAACATAGATTATGCATCTGGTGCTTTAAACGTTCTAAGATATTTTTGTAAGGCTTTTGTTAACTTGCTTATCTGAAGATGCAAGGGCCTTTCTCATAGGTTCCCCATATATGGAGGTAGTCAATAATAATTATTGATAAGTTTTGCTTCTGATAATGCAATAGTAATTAATACAAGAATAGCCAGTCACTGAGTCTCTGTTCCCACATGCATCACCTTACTGAATCTTCACAACAATTTTGGATATAGGTATGATAAGCATTTTATAGATGAAGAAATTGAGAGTACCTGACTGTATAGTTTCCTAGGCTATTCAAAGCAGATACCATGAAATGGGTTGGTGTAAAAATGGGAATTTATTAGCTTACAGTTTGAGGCCAGTAAAATGTCCAAAACAAGGCTTAATTATGGTGATCCTTGGCTCCTCTGCCATGTGGCAAGGCACATGGTGACTTCTGCTGGTCTCTCCCTTCTCTTCAGGGTTCCATTACTTTCAGCTTCTTGCTTCCATGACTTTCTCTCTTTCTCTCTGTATTCATTGCATTTTTTAAAGGACTCCAGTAAGGGGATTAAGACACATCCTAAATGAGGTGTCACACCTTAATTGACATAGCTTCATCAAAAGATCCTATTTACAATAGGTCCATAACCACAGAAATGGATTAAATTTAAGAATGTGTCTTTCTGGGTAACTTCAGCTTCATACCACCACACTGATCCAGGGAAACAGTTCAAAAACTGTGCCAGAGCTGGACCTCAAACTCAGATCCGACACCACAGCCCAAATTCCTAATCACCACATTGTCCTACTCCATAGTTGCAATATTCTTTTGTAGTATATTTCAGTGAGGAATCAGTGCTTGGACCACTGACCTATAAGGATCATTTTGGGGGAGGGGGTTCTTGATCTTTTTTTTTTTTTTTCTCTTACATAACTTTATTTTTTTTTAAGTTGAAATTTTTTTAAATAAATTTATTTTTTAAAAGATACTTAGATTACATAAATGTTACACAAAAAATATAGGGATTCCCATATGTCCCACTCCCCACACCTCCCACATCCTTCCACATAAACATCATTAGTGTGGCACATTCATTGCAATTGATAAACACATCCTAGGGTTTTGCCATTAAGCATGGACCATAGTTCACATTGTAGTCTACACTCTCTCCCACACAGTTCTGCATGTTATGTGATGATATAGCAATGCAACTGGAAAAAGACCATGAATAAAAGGGGGAAAATGTAAAGACAAATGAGTTTATATGGCTAGGAGACTTCAAAGTGAGTCGGGAGGTCATCCCAGAGGTAAAGCTTATGCACATCTCAGCAGGATCTCATAGACTGCCAAAGTGGATGCTACCCCAAATAGTGGGGATCCTGATGGCTCTGGAGACACCCAGGTCCTATGATCAGGGCAGATAGCTCTGGAGTTTGGTGCCTTGCCAGTGGGCTCTACTTTGGAGTTTGTGCTCCTGCAAGTGACAGAGTTGGACTAAATTATGTAAGGATAATTTTTTTTTTTTTTACTTTTTTTTTTTTTATTGTGGGTAAAAATCAAAATTTTCACAATACATACCAACATTTGCAAAATGATATATAAATATATATGCATATATGTGCATTTGCTTACAAAAATGTTATTTATGTATATATATAAATATATTTTAAGAGGTGCTTAGATATCCAAAATATTACACGGAACCCACTGGGATTCCCATGTTGCTCACCTCCCACACCTCCCACCACATCCCACACAAACCTCTCCCACAAGTGTGGCCCACCACCCTCAATGGACTTACACATCCTGGGGCCTTGCCACCAACCATAGACCACAGTTCACACCGTAGACCACACTCTCTCCCACACAGTTCTGAGTGGTGTGTGCTGATTTAAAATGGCCTACATCCGTTGCCACAAAGGTACCAGGACAACCTCCAAATCCCAAAGAAGCCCCTGTATTTGTAAGGATAATTTTAAACCAGGCTTTTATTGAGTTAAAGGGCAGGGAACAGATGTAAATCTGTAAACAGAAATGGAGACGAGAATACAATCTCCATGATGGCAGTATCTTATCTCTTTTGTTCACCATGTAATTCCTAGCATTTAGTTTTGTCTGATAAATATTTGAATAAATGAATACATCAGTCAATGAATGAAAACTCTTAGAATTATTTGCTCTTTTTAGTATCAAAACACTTAGAACCGTGTAGCCCAAATCTCCATGATTTCATGATTATGCCTCATGCTTCTCTCTCTCTTAACCATATAGATCAATACCCTAGGCATGGTAGGCACCTAATGAATATTAGCTAATAATGGGGCATGATAAATGACTGAATATAAGAAGTGCTACATAGCACAGCAATCAACAACCTTTCTCACCTCTCAGCACCCATGACTGATGCAAATACTTCAGAATTAACCCTTTTTCTCTCTGCTTTATGTATGTAGATTTGAAAGTAAATCTGAGAAAGAAGCTAAAATATGTTCTGATTTACCAACACTACCTAAACTTTGGTGACTATGTTTCTAATGACAGGTTGATTATAACCTTCTCCTCAAGTGTTTGAGACTCGCTGGTATAGAGCTATCAACAGAAGACCAAGTAGAGTTCTTTTATGGGGTTCTGTGTGGCAGAACTCAGAAGTCACAGTCAGCACCCTCCAAACAGCAAATGATCAGCCAGATAAGTAGTGAACCTCTGGATCACAGAGATACTGAGGCAGAGGTGGACGGAGTGGGGTATAGGCTGGTGATAGTGGGAGAAGGTCAGATGTCATTATTACCACAGCTCCTTTAAAATATAAATTTTTGGGGTTATTTTCCTTCCCCCATGCCTCAGTTTACTGTGCCATTGTCATTTGGTAAACAAAACCCTTTGCTTTTGTTGTTGTTGTCCAACTCTGGTCAAAGTTTCATGTATATCTTTCACTCAAATTTGTAATCTTTCCTGAGCATCCTGGGCCTGATGACCTTGGCATGACCCCAGTCTGTGGCCCACTCATTCTTCCCCTGTACTCAGAGTACAGTGATTTCCAATCTAACAAAATCCATTCTGTGTCACACCACATAAGCCCATGTATCCAGGAAAGAGGGCCATCATGACAATCAGTCCATAAGAAATAGCTCAACACTTTCTTTGAGCCCTGGATTGTGCTGGGACAACCTGGAGTAGGGCCCAGCAATGTATATATTTTTAAAATCCTCTTGGTGATTCTGAAACACAGCCCTGAAATAGGTCCCCATCATTTCATCTTCCACTTCACCTCCTACAAGTGGAATGGTATTATCCCAGTTTTCATCACAAACAAACTGAGACCCAGCAATAAATGGTCTTTGTGATCAAAGGCCCAGCAGTAATTGGGGGCAGATTTGGAACTAAAATCCATGTTAGTTTCTCCAGGTCCAGAAATCTCTTTACCAGGCAACTTTTTATATAACACTCTAACTTCAGGGCTGATGATTTGACTGGTTGTTGGTTATGTGTGTGGGTTTGCATGTAATTTTGAATAAAAATAGTATTTTTTTTTTCTTTAAAAAAAACTTTTTAAAAGAAGTTTTAGATTTACGTTTACAGAAAAATTGCACTCAAAGTATAGGGAATTCCCATATAACCCCTCTCCCCCCTCACCCACACACATAGTTTCCCCTGTTATTGACATCTTATATTAGTGTGGTATATTTGTTACAATTGATGAAGAAATATTAAAGCGTTGCTACTAACCAAAGTCTATAGTTTACATTATGGTTTACATTTTGTGGTCTCCAGTTCCATAGGCCTTGACAAATGCACAATGTCATGCATCCATCATTGCAGTAGTATACAGAAGAATCTCACCATCTCAGATATAACCTATGTCACCCATTCCTTCCCCCTCCCCTTCTGAACCCCTGGCAACCCCTATCTTTATATCAATGTTACAAGTTCTTCTGCCAACACAAGATAACATCCACGATAACATCTAATCTATGGTGGTCTGTGGCCCCACACTCCCTGCCTCCCACAATTGTTCTTTCTCCAGTCCCAAGGGATCCAGGACAGTGTCTGCTCAGATAGCCTCAGGCTGAGAGGGGACCCAAATACCATAGGGCAGAAGAAGGGATTAGCCTGTCCACAGCTGCAAATCTTACCTGTTTTTTGGTATGGGACCTGTCCATCATCATGGACCATAGTTCACATTGTAGTCTACACTCTCTCCCAAACAAAAAAATATAGGGATTCCCATATGCCCCACCCCCACATCTCCTTGCCCTTGTCCAGGGCAAGCCCAAAGAACTAGAGAGTAGGAGTTATCTGCTACTCTACTGGGATTCAGGGTTCAACTAGCATTTGAAGAGTCCAAAGATTTAAGTTTCTGTGAAATATCCTTAACTAGTACATTTTTTAAAAGATGCCCTAAGTGTTTTAATTCAGTCACAGAAATTGGCAATTACCAGAAAAAAATATAAGAAACTTGGCTTTTCTTTTATTTTCATAATCTTCCACTAGTTGGGGAGCTGGAACTATATCTGCTGTAACTAGACTTGTTCTCAAGTCCTGCTATCCTGGCAGCAGCTTTGGGTGGGGCATGGAGGTGGCTTAATGAAGTCAATGCAAATGTTGCAGAGTTGCACTTGTTACCAGCCTATGGATTTAGAACCTGTGTGTGGAGTGCTTGTTCATAATGCTTAGATAATAGCAGGATGATACACAGAACCATCCTCTGCAAGAAGAAAAGGAAGTGATAGTTGACTGGAGTTGGGGGAGGCCTGAGGCATTAGCCTTAAATACAACTATATGTTTCACTGTTTTACTATGCAAAATCTTTAGTCTTTTATTATAGGTTCAAATAAAAGGAGTAGAAGAATCATGATTGGGGAATTATAAATGAATACACTTATATTATATTGGGAAACTAGATTTTCATATATTTCCAGATAGGGCCCACTGAAGGGATATTGATTTCATGATGCTGTGCATCTTGCCTCTGTTGTCCAGCTGTCCTAAGAGCCCTCAGGAACAATCTTGTTTGAGGCTTTTGTATACTGTGGCAGTTAGTGAAATCTGTCTGAGACCTGCATAAGTGTAACTTCCGGAATGAACTCCTGACTCTCTCTGACATCTCTTAACCATAAATACTCTTTTTTATTTAATATGTCCTGCTTTTGGTCAAGGCCTTTTTCCAAATGCATCACTGATTAATGCTCGGTAATAATCACCAATAATGCTTGGTGCCAGGGAGGCTCATCCCTGGGAGTCATGTCCCATGTCACCGGGGAAGGTAATGAATTTATTTGTAGAGTTTGGCTTAGAGAGATTTCACATTTGAGTAACAAGGAAGTTTTCAGGAGGTAACTCTTAGGCATTAATTATAGTTAGGCAAAGTTTTATTTTTACAGGAATAAGGTTCATACTTACAAGCATTAAGATTGAGGATTTGGCATATAGGCCTATTTTCTTTACTTAGGCATGGTTTATATAGTGCACAGATTTTTGCCATTTTGTTTGAGAAAGTAGCAGGGCTTCCTCAGGATGTATGCTTCCTTTTGGAAGTCTCTCTTAATTGCCCTTCTTCTACCTCAAAAAATTTTTATCTCTGTGCCCACAGAAATTTGTTCATACCTCGAATATGGCCCTTATTTCATTCTTTTTTAAAAATTTGTTTCTTTTATTATTAATAATATGTTTTAATGTTATTTTTAAAGAAGTTTTAGATTATAGAAAAGTTACATCAAAAATATAGGGGATTTCCATATACTCCATCCCCTCCCCCTCTCATATTTCCCCTATTAATAACATCTTACATGAGTGTGGTACATTTGTTACAATTGATGAACCAATATTGAAGCATTGCTACTAACTGTAGTCTATAGTTTACATTATGGTTTACACTTTACACCATAAATTTTATAGGTTTTGACAAAATGTATAATGGCCTGTATCCATCATTGCAATATCATGCAAAACAATTCTAATGCCCTAAAAATTCCCTATTCTTCCTTCCCCTCCCCTCAGAACGTCTTGTAACCACCATCTTTATATCAATATTACAAGTTCTTCCATTACTACAATAATAATAAATCTACTTTGGTCCATGGTTGCATTTCCCCCTTATGTTTGTTCATTCTTTAGTCTTGAGGATTTGAGGGTGGTGATGCCCTATTCTGCTTCAGATTGAGAGTAGGCTTATTTCTTATGGGGTAGAAAATTAGTGTTCTTTTAAATTAAATGGATGATCCATGTTTACCATGGGAAACTATAAAACATAGGTTAGAAATATGTTAGACTTGCTATTCATATGTTGGGTTTTTACATTATTTTATAAGACTGGAATCATGGTGTACATGAAGTTTTTCACTCTTCAGTATTTACTTACTACACTATGAGCTTCTTTAATGCAAATAGACATGCACACCAGTACTTAAATGGCTGTGCAGAATTCCTTTATGGAATATATCAACCAGAATCTTATCGTTAGAGGGTTAGGATGCTGCATACTTTTAAAGCAATTGTTCATGAATAAGCGGCATGCAACACACCAAAGATCAATATGGGATGTTTAGGTAGTAAAAGAGCTCCAAAGAACTTAAAGAGTTAACATTCAGTTAACTGTAAAATGAGTTTCCTCCTCCCTCAACCGAGCTGAATGACTGACCTCCTGTTCCCAACACTGCTCAGTAACAAGCATGACCTTTGATGTACTAGTGATCAGACTCACTGAGATTGTTTTCAGGTTTGAAATCTGAGCTCCATGTAATAATGGTACATTATTACTTGTGGGTCCTTGAGACTTTCCTGCCACTTGCAAGAGCAGAACTGAGGTCTTTTGAGGTTAGCAGCCACCACTGAATTTTCATTAGGAAAAGGAAAGGAAACCATCAATTTCAACCCTGACAAAACTGATGCCTGCCCAGAAACAGCAACACAATCAGATGGAAGCCTGGAAGAAAAGTCCTGTAGATTTGAGAAAGATCAGGGTGAAAATGGTTTGTTGTAGGTCTGAGATCAGAAAGGAAGAGTTCAGGGCAACAGCATGCAAAAGGTGGGCAAAAACTGGCCAAATATTTGTCTAGGGTCTTTGGGGAAGAAAATGAATTTTCCTTCCTCTTAGAAAATTTTCCAGAAAACAAATGTGCCAGGCCACTTGTTTATAAACCAGAGGCAACTATCTAAGTGATCTTGAAATTCCAAAAGCATTTTTCTTTCCAGTGCTCTGATGCTCAAGGGATACTCCAGGGTGTTTTGTAAAGTGACCAGAGGTCTGCATTCTACACCTGGCTTCAGTTGCTCTCTCTAGGACTAAGACTATCCCCTTCTCTATCTAGGCTTTGGTTTGCCATCCATTAAATAAGTGGAGAGGCATTATAGTACATGCATCAAGAATTCCAGTGCTACCACTTACTAGCTATATTAAGTTGGATTGTTTCTTAATCTCTTTGAGTCTCAATTTTCTAGACTTTAAAAGAGATAATAATACTTACCTTATAAGGTTGCTCTAAGTATTAAGATAAAATGAGAACTGGGGAGTGAGAGGGGGAAGATGCCACAGTACAGACTGAACACTCAATAATGTATTGATAAAAGGAAAAATGTTTAAAAAATTTTTTTTCAATTTTTTTGTTTTTTCCCATTTTCTGAATATCCCAATCCTTTATTTTATTTTTAGTGTTTTTTTTTTTAAGTTTCCATGTATTTTATCTCTTATATTTAAACTTATTATTATTTCATTTTTCTATTAATTGTATTTGGCTATTATATGGGCTTCATCATCAAGGAAGCTTTAGATCACAGAAGGGTAACAATGGCGGCGGGAGAGGATCATTGGTGGGGGGTGTCTGGGATGGGGGTTTCATGGGAGGAAGTTCACTTGAATATACATAAAAGATATATAAAATTGTTCAAATGATCAATGGGTGGGACATGCTCACAGTGGGTGGAGAATCACTCAATAAATGAGAGAATACTGAATTCCCAGCCTGGAGAGCTCTGCCACATTCTCCAAGGGAGCAGGAACAGTCCCTCAAGTGCAGGGGCAGTGTCTGGCAAAGGAGGAGGGTCCACTAATGGGTTCTTGTTATTGATGACTAGCCTTACGAGTCTTTGCTCTTGTAATTGAAACTTAGCCTACTGTTATGGGGTGCCTAAAGGTTGCAACCTGAGACCCTCCTTGTTGCTCAAATGTTGTCTCTCTCTAAGCCAAACTTAGCATATGAATGCATTACCTTCCCCCCAGCGTGGGACATGACTCCTGGGGATGAGCCTCCCTGGCAAAGAGGGATTAATACCAGTGCCAACTGGCAATATGACTGGAAAAAGACCGTGAATAAAAGGGGGAAAAGGTAAAGACAAATGAGTTCATATGGCTAAGAGACTTCAAAGAGAGTCGGGAGGTCATCCCAGAGGTAACGCTTACGCACACCTCAGTAGGATCTCATAGAACACCAAAGTGGATATCACCCCACACAAAGGGGGTCCTGAGGGCTCTGGAGCCACCCAGGTCCTATATAAGGGGGGATAGCTCCAAAGATTGATGCCTTATCAGTGGGCTGTACTTTGGAATCTGTGCTCTGAGAGTGACAGAGTTGGACTCAAATAAGTCCTCCCTGCACATGGTCCATCAGTCCCTTCTATTCAAACCTATACGTGGTGCCAGAGTTTGTAGGTGTACTTCCAGCGACTGGAGCCTTTGGCCTGCCCATGTGCCAGCTGTGCCTGGAATCTGGGTGGAGCTTCAACTCCTCTACAGCTCATTGGACTCACCCAAGACACCTGGTGGGGAGATGATGATGGGCAACGGCCATCCCAGGGAATGGAAAGAGTCTGCAGCTGCAGGCAGGATAATCCCATCCATCTTATCCATGGGATATAAGCCCCCTCTCACATCACCATCCCAGACTTTTCAGGATTGGGGGAAGAGCTATGGACTAGTGTGGACTTACTGGTATTCTGTTGAAGACACATTGTGATTCAAGCAATGGAAGAAACTACAACATTGATGTGGAGCCAGTGGCCACTGGATGCTTTGGGGACAGGGAGAGGGAAAAGCAGTTGTAATACAGGGGCTTTTTTGGGACTTGGGAATTATCCTGAGTGACATTGCAATGACAGATATAGGCCATTTTACATCAACATATAATATGCAGAACTGTGTGGGAGAGAGTGTGGTCTACAATGTGAACTATGGTCCATGCTTAGTGGCAAAGCCCCAGGATGTGTATATCCATTACAGGTGATGTGCCACACTAATGAAAGCTGTTTATGTGGGAGGTGTGGGAGGTGGGGAACCTGGGAATCCCTGTAATTTTTGTGTAAAATTTATGTAATCTAAGCATCTTTTAAAATATAAATAAATAAATAAATACACAAAAAATAAAAAATTAAAATTAAAAAATAAAAAAAATGAAAAAATAAAAAGATAAAATGAGGTATATAGAAAGCATAGCCTGGAACTGTAACACAGTTTGTGCTCAGTAATTGCAAGAATTGGCAGCTGTTTTATTTTCTTTGCTCCTTTCCAGCTTCTAAGCATTAATCTATGCTAGGTGTTAGAGGTATATAAAGTTGCTAAGATATGTCCATTGTCCCAAAGAGTTACAGTCCACTGAAGGGAGCAGGCATGTAAGCACAGCTGGTCTAGAAGATGAAGTAGACCTGAAGCATCTTCTCTTGGGGTCAGTGGAGGAGACTTCACAGTGGAAGTAGCCATTGGAGTGGGCTTCAAAAGATGAAAAGGCTTTTTAAGGCAAGGTAGGAGTGGAAGCATTCAAATAAGAAAGTAAAGGGCACAACCAGTTGGATGCATTGCAACCATTGTTGTATGAGCTTTTCCTAATGGATGGTATAGTTTTTAAGGTGGAAAAAAATATAAAGATATATTCACAACTCAACCCAAATCAACTACTGTTAGAAAATTTAAATTTACCCTCCAATTCAAAGTTGAAAAAGCTGGGTGTCTTGGTTTCCCTCCTAAAAATCTGACCCTGGCAAATGTCTTTACCTGTTCCTCAGCTACAAAATGAGAATATAAATCCTACCCTGTCCACCTCAATAAATTGTTGTGAAAATTAATGGATAATATAAGGCCTGCATTAGAATCAGCTGTAAGGGTAACTGCTGGGCCCCACACCCAGAATTTTTGATTCAGTAGGTCTGGGGTGGGACCTAAGAATTTCTATTTGTAACAAACTCCCAAGTGATGTAATTCTGCTGGTCTGGGAATCACACTTTAAGAACTTCTGCCTATTTGAACCTATAATTAGCACTATACCTGTTAAATACATGTCCCGAGACTTAAATCTTTAGGCTGTTCATATGCTGGTTGAGCCCTGAATCTCAGCTGAGTTGCAGCCAAAACCTATTCTCAAGTTCATCAGACTCACCCAGGACAACTAACAAAATGATGCTAATGGACAATGCCAATCCCCCAAAACAGAGTATCTACAACTGCAAGTAAAACAGTTCATTCCATTTGCCCTGTAAGATCTAACCCCTCTCTCAGTACGAAGCAGAACAGGCATCACCATCTCAAAATCCTCAATATTTAGGAATGAACAAATATAAGGGAGGAATGCAACCATGGACCAAAGTAGACTTATTATTATTGTAATAACGGAAGGACTTGTAACATTGATATGAAGATAGTGGTCACCAGAGGTTCTGAGGAGATGGGAAAGGAATAATAGTTGGAACATTAGGGCATTTTAGAACATTGGAATTATTCTGAATGATATTGCAATGACGGATACAGGCCATTATACATTTTATCAAAACCTGTAACATTATATGGTGCAAATTGTAAACCAAAATGTTAACTATAGACCATGCTTAGTAGCAATGCTTCAATGTTTGTTCATCAATTATAGCAAATGTACCACACTCATGTAAGATGTTAATAAGGGAAAATGTGGGAGGGGAAGGGATGGGATATGTAGGAATCCACTATATTTTCTATGTAACTTTTCTGTAATCTAAAAACTTCTTTAAAAATAAAGTTTAGAAAAATCAAACTTGTCAAAAAAAAAGAACTACTCTTTTAGGTCAATGCAATTTTTTATTTATTTATTTTTTTAAAGATTTTATTTATTTATTCATTTATCCCCCCCTTGCTGCTTGTGCTCGCTGGGTCAGCTAACCACGCCGTGCAGGCGGGCTTGCCTTCACCAGGAGGCCCTGGGAACTGAACCCGGGGCCTCCCATATGGTAAACGGGAGCCCTACTGATTGAGCCACAGCCGCTTCCCAATGCAATTTTTAAAAGCTATTATTCACAATTGCTTCAAGAGTAATGTAGGTGTTATGTTTTTATTCTGTTTCTAGCCATTTAATAGAATCTATAGGAGATACACAAGTAGAAGACATAATATTTGCTCTAGGAGTCCATAGACTATATTAACATTGCTCAATCATATGTAAATGAATGTGATGATTTGATTTGTTCTCATATTTCTTCTAGGTTCACTAGAGAGATTTAAATTTATTGGAATAAGTTAGAATGGTATTATTCATTGGAATAAGATTAGACATTTTCCATGTTTTTTTTTTCCTTAGTAATCAGACCTTTGATCCCTAAAGAACCTCTTATCTTTTCTTTTCTCTTAACCTTTGATACAACTGCATCTGTAAGGTTGCCACCCTCCTTTCTGCTCCTATGCCCATGTTTTCTGGTAGTCTTTAAAGACCCCAAGTTGGATGGGATTTAGGTTAGTATAAGAGAACAGATATCTGTGGACTATCTCAGCCTTCAGGGCTCAAAAAAAAAATCACCTTCCAAAGGCTCCTTCTTCCAGGGGTAGAGTCTTTGCTTTATTCATATCACCATTGGGACAGTAAATTCCCACCTCATGAAACTTCCAGCCAATCACCATGCTTTCATAGCCCTTTTCCCCTCCTTTATCTCTTAGCTTTCATTTTTCAGTCTCCTTTGCACATTCTGTTCTATGCAAAGGAGATTGTTCTATGCAGGGGTTCGCAGTGCCAGACTCCAGTCAATCCAAGAGCTTTGCATTTCCACATACTCATGATACTTTCTAAAGTATGAGTTACCTCTTTGATAAAGGAAGAATACAGTCATCCTAATTCCATTAGGCAACAGAGCTAAGAAAGTACACCACCTTGTCTCTGACACAGCCATGTGCTGTTTTCAGAATGAATCGCTGATTTGGCATCATCTGCCAGGGTTGTGGCTTGTACTCTTTCTACTTGTAGAACTGTTTTCTCTCTGTCACAGCCCCAAACTGCTATTCCATGGGCTATAATCAGCTGGTGTAGCATAATTTAAAAAAAAGAAATTTGAGCTTGTGATCAACATTTTTAAAATGTCATGGGATTTTACATTTAAAAATTTGAAATTCCAGCTTCTTAAAAAAAAAAAAGGAACATTGGGCAACCTGGACTCCACACTCTGAAAGGCAACAACTAAAGGAGCCGAGTGTTGGCCACCTCCTTTTCACAGTGCTAGAGCACTCCACTTTGCACTGTCCACACCAACTTGTGTCGCTCATGTACTTAACCTGTCTGGTTCCTAGAAGTTCTTTGAATTAGCCTGTTTTCTCTCTTGTCAACAGGTTTACAGACCTACAGAGTTTGGAAGCTGGGGAGGCCCCTTGGAGCAAAGATTTTCAAACATTGCTGTACATTAGAATCACCTAGTACCTTCTAAAACTCCCTCTACCCAGGCTGTACCCAATGCCAATTAAATCATAATCTCTGGAGGAAGGACCCAGCTAATAGTATATTCTCTTAATTCCCTACATGATTCCAATGTGCACGCAAATTTGAGAACCAGTACCTTAGAGGAGTGCTTCTCAAACTTCTTTGGGCATATAGATCATATAAGGGCCTTATTAAAATGCAGATTTTGATTGTGTAGGTCTGGTGTAGGGCCTGAGATTCAGCATTCCTTCCAAGTCAGTGCTGCATGGTCTGGTCTTGCTCATAGGTTAAAAAGGTCCCAAAATAATGCTTTATTTATAAAGGCTAAGTAGGCTTAGAAAGAATTTATTTTTTTAATTTATAGAATTTACTTTTCAAAACCTGAATGTTAGGGATACCAAGAATATTCCTATAACAAAGTTGTTGTTTTCTTTTTCATGTTTTTGTTGCAATATTCCTTCTCCACTAGAAGAGAAAGAGGTAGATCTTCAGCCAACAGAACATTATTTAGTCCTGGTGATGCCCCTTGGTTTCTCATCCTTTGTGGTAGAGAGGAGGATGGGAATGAAAAACATGCCCCTCATCTTATAGTGGGAAAAAAAATTGAGGCTAAGGAAAGGATGGGGACTTGCTCATGATAAAAATAACCATAAATAGAGAAGCCAATACTCTGAGACAAAGAGTTTACCTGTCTTTATAATTGGTCTAAAAGCCTGAGAGTTTCTGTAAGTTTTAAGTCATGTGGCAGCCACTCCTTTCAGTGGAGAATGAAACAGTCGGCCAGGTCTACTTGCCTAGTTATATGAGTAGAATGAACAGGCAGCTATCTCAACAGTTTAATTTTAAGTCTATAATTGGAGAGTTGATGTTAGGACATTTCCCTGGGCCAGAAGAGTCCTTTCAGGCTGGTCATTTCTCTGAGCTGAAAATATCACTATGATGGATTCATCCTTCTAGGTCTATGTTTCTCAAAGTAGTATCAAGAATACTACTTGAGGATCTATCAGAATCCCTTGAGGATCTAGTTATTTGTATTTCCAGGCCCAATGTCCAGAGATTCTGATCCAGTAGGTCTGGATTGGATTCAGAAATTAGCATCTTTAAGAGAACTCATCCAAGTGAGTGTGATGTAGATGGAGGGCCAGATGTAGAGAAATATGGTATATGGGTAAATATCCTTCCTTCCCTGTCTACTAGGATGGTGACCATTTTCTTCTGAGCCCAATGCTGTGGCCTGGCAATCAGTTGAAACTAGGACTGTGCCAAGTTCCTACTTGGTTTGGAAGGGAATATCTTATTTATCAAATTATGACAGAGATCATGCATGATTCCTTTTGTCACAGTATACACTTCTATGAATTTTGGCATTTCCTTAGCACAGAGCAGCCCAGCGATTGTCCTAATGTGCTTATTATAGGAGAGTATGAAATGGAGTAAAATTTCTCTCAGCTGCCTCAATCTTTAGATTTTGAGGTACTCCTGCAGCAGTGTTTCTGCAGCTTTTTTAAAAAGAATAAAATGACCCCTTTGGATTATCATAGAAGTCTCATGGGTGTCCTCCACTAGATTCTGGTATACCTTTGGAGGACGTCCCCCACTGAGAATCACTAATATACAGGGGGGCCAAACTCCTTTTTCTATGAACTTCTACTAATGAAGAAAAAATTGAAGCATGTTATTTTTGAAGTTTATACCATAAAAATAATAGGTGTACAAAATTTTTTATGATTTATAATGTTTTAAAAGTGAATATGTTTTTAGTACTACTCCTGCTGCAATAGAGGAATGTTGTTATATATTGTTAAATAAGCTTTTCCCCCAGTAGGCATGCTCCTTCTTCCTTGTGCCTCTCCATTGAGACTCACTATTATAACACTAGGGCAAGGGAGGGACTCACAGAGGAAAGCAGCTGGGCATAAGCCTGTTGCCATGGGGAGCCCAGGGCAGGAGGTATTTGATTGGTTTCTGTGTACAGAGATGGATCTGAAAGGCTTCATGCATCTGAATTGGCCTGTCCAGGCTGGAGTGTCAGCCAGTTTGACCAACTGTGAGATGGGACTCAGGTGTAGCTCTATAACTCTTCTCCAGCTAAATGTCAAATGATTTGATCCAAGGGGAAAGAGTCTGAAATTGCCCTGTCTGGTGACTAAGTAACAACCTGGCCTTCTTGGCCAGGAAGCATCTTTCATGTGACACAGAAAGTGAACAGAGAAGCTGGAATGATGATATTGATGATAATGGTATTACAGCAACAGCCATTGCCATTAATTAATAGACTGTAGTGTGTCAGGCACACACGTTATCCTATTTAACCCTCACACCAACTCTGGGAGGCATAGGTATTGTTTTTCCCATTTTACCTGAAGAACCTGAGACCCAGAACTTGTAAATGATTTGTGCATGGCATCACAGGTATTATGCAGGCCCATGCAGAATATTTTAAAAATTAGATTTATTTTAGTATAATTTACATTGGGTAAAAATTGTCTGTTATGTATACAGTTCTATGAATTTTGACAAATGTATGCAGTCATGTAACAAGCACTATAATCAGGATATAGAGTATTTTAATTAGCCCCAAAATTTCCCTTATGCCCCTTTGTAGGCAATTCCTTCCTTCAACCCAAGCCCTTGTCAATCACTGGTCTGTTTTCTGGTCTTAGAACTCACCTTTTCCAGAATGTCATATAAATGTAATTATGCAAATTGTAGCCTTTTCAGGCTGGCTTCCTTCCCTTAGTTTGAAGCTTCTGAGATTCACTCATGTTATTACAAGTATTAGTAATTTGTCCCTTTTTGCTGTTGAGCAATATATTCCATTGTATGATGTACCACACTTTGTTTAGGCATGCCCCAGTTGATGGACATTTAGATTGTATCCAATTTGGGGCATTTGTGAATGAAGCTGTTATAAACATTCATGTACATGTTTTTGTGTGAACGTATTTCTCTTGGGTAAATATTTAGGAGTGGGCCTATATGGATTATCAAGTATATATATGGATATTTTTTCCTGGAAGATAGTTCATTGCTTTTGCCAGATTCCCAAAATGATGCAGGGCCCACAAAGCTTAAGAACCACTGACCTAGTTGCTGCTTCCTCTGTTTCATGTTGGGTTCCTTAAGCTCAGTGGCATGGCTTCTCAAGTGGAATATTAACAAATTGAGAGGCAGCCTGGCTTAGTAAAATGGGTGTTGGATTAGGGTTGAGATGCCACCCCATCATATCTACCCTTTCACCCTATGGCATTGCCAGACCCCTTTCCCTCTCCAGGATCTCGGCAACCCCATCCATTGATAACATATTTGATTGCTAAGTTCCTTGCTCAGACATTTCTCCATCCTGTGTTTCCCAGGCAACACAATGCAAGCTTTCTCTCCTACCTCCTGCCCCTTCGGATTATAGCTAAGACACTAGTCTCATGCCCTCCAAGGACTTATCATTCAGCCCTGCCCTGCTTCCTGCAGAAGAACAAGTACAATATGTGAAGCTTTCTATCCAGTTGCTAACATTTTGCTCATTAATATCTGTACCTGGGAGAATTCATGGCACAAAGGATGTTTGTCAAGGTATGGCAAACTAGAACAGGGGACCAGCTTTCCAGTCCTGGATTTACTATGTAAAGCTCACTACACAAGGGCAAATCACTTCAACTTTCCTCACATGTTTAATATTTTGGCTTCCCAATGTCCCTGGGCTAAAGACCCAAAGTCATCACAAGATGCATAAGGCTTTAAGTGGCTTGGCTTTGCCTGCCTCCACTGCCCCTACTTTCCCCTCATATCCCCTCTGCTTTCTGTGCTCCAGTCTCACCAACCCGTGTGTAATTCCTATGACACACCAGACTGCCTCTCTCCTTTGGGCCTTATCCCACCAACTGCATTTTGTGTGGAATGCTGCAACCACCAACCACAACTATCACGTTATTGCTTATTCATCATTCTGATCTCAGCTCATGAAAAATTCCCTGCTCTATTGCACTCCTGTTTTCCTTTACATTATAGCACTATCATAGTAGAGAAGTTATATTTGTTTATATGAATATTTGATTAATGGACATCTCTTTCAGGAGATTTTAAGCTTCACAAAAGCAGGGATTTTGGTTTTATTCACCTATATATATCCAGTGTCTGGCATATAGATGTTTGATAAAAATTTGTTGAATACTTAAGCTAAGATACTGATAATAGTTGATATATATATTGAACAGTGACTGTATGTCCCCCCTGTTCTAATTAATTAATTCAATTTATCTGCACATGACCCTATGAAATAGAAACCATTAGTATCATCATTTTGAAGACAAGAAAACTGAGGCACACGTTAAAGACCTTGCCCAAGTTCACACAGCTAGTAAACGGTAAAGCCGGGCAAAGCCAAGGCAGTTTGGCTCTAGAGTCTTTGCTCTAAAACACGTCCTGCCTCCTTGCCCTGCTAGCCCTCACTGGGTGGTCAGGAAATAAAAGATGTGTAAACAGTGTAGATAAAGCTCTGTTGGATTATTTTAGCTGAAACTACATATTGGCTTTTTATAATATCTCACTGCGTTACAGCATCCTCTTGTTCTTTCTGGGGTGTGTCTTTAGATACCTAACTTGTCTCTTTTTGGATAATATGTCAGGGACACGTCAGGACACACACATGGCTGGATGTGCATTAGGTATTTGGGGAGGCTGGGTGATACGTGGTCTTCTGCCATCCGCAGCAGTGGCCTCCAAGGACTCTCCCCAAAACCAGCCCTGTTGGAAGGTGCCATGGAGGCTTTGGGCATAAGCCATGGGCCTTTGGTTTTGAGGCTTTCCAACATTTAGCTGGCAATTATGTACTGCTAAGTGGAGCTCTGAAGAAGTCCTCCCCCCGCCCCCCAACTCCCTCTGTGCCACCATCCCCCCAAATAATTAAACTAGAGCACCGAAATGATAAAGACCTGCCTATGTGGAAAGGACAGAGTAACAAGGACTATTTTCAGGCTGAACCTTCTTTAGCAAAGTGAGAAGGGTAGGTCTGAAGTCAAGGAACAAGGTTTTTTTGAGCTGGTTCCTATATTTTTATAAGTTCTTTCTGTTTAGTTACACAGGATTCTTCATTCCACACATCTTAGGCAAGCCCCTGAGTATAAAAGATTCCTCTTCAAATGGCCTTGATTTATTCAGCAGGTATTTATTAAATATGGGGGAGGGACTATGACACTGATCCTAGCCCTTGAGCAGCTCTTCTAGTTGGTGTTTATGATAGCTACTATCTCTCAAGTACCTCTTAGTGTGCAGCATCTTGCTCAGCTTTATATCCATTATCTCATGTCATCGTTACAACCACAGCTAGCTCTAGCCATATTGTACAGATAAGGAAACTGAGGACTAGATTAGTCAGTTAATTGATCAGAGTCATAAAATTGGACACAAACTCAAGTTTGCATGATGCCAAAGTCCATCCATGTACTATCAATTAACTTCATTAAGCCTCAGTTTCCTCTGTGAAATAGTATAAAACTGTAACCTTAATTTAGAGTGGCTGTGAAAATTGAAGAAGATAATTAATGTAAAGTACTCATTTATCATAGTGCCCAGCATACTGTAAGTCTCAATAGATACCAGCAGATATTAATCTTATCATCATACTCATCATTGCCATCATCTTCATCTTTGTTTGCTAAGAGTGAGGTACATGCAAAGTACTATGGTAGTTCAAAGGAGGGAGCGATCACTTTAATCAGGAGGGCAGTAGGGGTCCGTGTGAGGATAAAGAAAAGATTTATCAAAATTTGAATTTGAATGGTGTATGTGTGTATTTAGGTTCAAACAGTCATTCCAGTAGAAGAAACAGCATGACTAAAAGCAAAGAAATAGGATAACAATATCAATGAGTGGTGAATGAATAGACCATTTTGTCTGAGTGATATGTGTGCAAGTGGAGATGAAGGTGAAAAGATGCCTTGGGCTGAGAATTTTGAAAGCCAAATTGAATGTAGGCTTTATTTTATAGGCATAGGGGAAACACTGAATGTTAATGAGAAGGGGAATGACACAAGCAGAGATATGCACCAGGAAAATTTGGCAGGTCATCTATATACACCCTATGTGTGGATTGAATTATGTATTCCAATTGAGACATGTTCTTGGTCTTGATCCATATCTCTGTAGGTGTTAACCCATTGGAAATAGGATGTCTTGAAGATGTTATTTTTAGTTATGGTGTGGCCCAACTAAATGAGGGTGAGTCTTAAGTGGATTACTGGAGGCCTTATATAGAAAAAGCCACAGGAAGGAGCCATAAGCCAGGAGTCAGTGGAACTCAGAAGAGAAAGGAGAGCACATTACTGTGTGACCTGAGGCAGGGATTCAAGCCAAGGAACCCCAAGGATTGCTGGCCAGCACCAGAAATCTACCAATCCTGGGAAAAGGCAAGTCTTCTAACCTCAAGGCAATGAGCCAATAAATTCCTACTGTTTAAGCCAACCCATTGTGTGGTACTTGTGATAGCACTTGGAAAACTTAATGAACACCTGAGACTTCACAGGTCTTGCCAGGGGCATTTTTAACCAGTCACAGTACAGTACTTTAATTGCAATCTCTTACTTTTCTGTATCAGTTTGAAATTCATGAAGGTCTCTGAGGTCCATTGGATTTTCAGAACAACTTGGTGATGGAATGAGAAAAATATTTTGTCTTATAAACTTTTTGAAGGAAAAGGCTGTGTGCATATTAGACTTTTGCTTCCTCGGTAGGTGAACAAGTGAGTGAGTGAATGGATGAGTGAATCACCACTGAACTCTTGAGGAAATTGAGGTCAGGGGAGGGGATGAAAATATCTCAAGGCCTTATGATTGGTAAAACTTATGACTGGAACTTGAACCCAGGACTTTTCAACACTCCCGATTTCATTATTACCAAACTTCTTCATGTACACTTCCTTGAAAGAGTGCTTTCCAAAGTCTGCACAATTTAATGACTTGGAATCCTGCTTGCTTTTTTCCCTTTTTCTCCCTAAAAGTATAGCTTTGCCTTTTACCTTTCAAGTCAGTCACAGAGGGAGCATTTGGCTTTGTGCCCTCTGAGAGTTGATTTTCTAGCCTATGAGTCTGGGCTCTGATTCTGACGTGAGATAATGGAGCTTAGCCTTCAGAGATATGAAAGGTACCAATTGTTTCGTTCTCCAAACATTCAAAGAGAGCTGTTTTTCATCCCCTTGCAAAGCTTTCTTTTCCTTATAGCAAGGAGGGTAGAGAATGGGAGGGGTAGAAAGAGGAAGTTAGGTTAGTCTGTGGCACAGAGGCCTTGAATAGTTTCAAGAAAAAAATGAAATAACACAAACTATAATTTCTCATTGTTCTCTGCTGCTTCTACCTCCCACTGTCAGTCTACTCTTTCCACCGAATGTATGATATTGGTTGTGGAGCAGATAAAAAAAAAATATCTTTTCTCTGGGATGTATAGTCAGTCAATCTTGAAGAAGGAGCAGGGCGTCAAAGATGGGTTGTCAACCCCTTAGCTCCCATTTCTGTCCTCCCTGTCCCCTTCAGGGGCTACAAAAAACTCAGAGTGCAGAAAGGCTCATCTCAAATTGGTCTCTTTCCATTAGTGCCTTGGCGTCAGAAGGAGAAAAAAAAAAAAACAATATACTATAGATGGCATTGTTGAGAAAACGAATCTCTAATAAGATTTTGTATTTGTACAGTGCTGCCTGCATTGTTTTTATAGTTACCGACTTAGGCTGTTGATTTTAAACAATGAAATCGAGGGGCTATTTTGTGTTTTGTTGGATACATCCTGGCTACTTGTTGAAGGGTGTGCTGAGATCAAGGTGTGACCTCTGCTCTGTGTAGTTCGGGGTCCTCACCTAGGCTGGTCTAGAATCTCAGCCTTGCCAATGCTTCAGAGATTACTGGGCTCAAGGGACCTGCATCATGCCAGCTTACCCTTGACAGATTGCTCTAAAAACTGTTATCGTGGTAGCATCCATTTGCCAGGATAAATATCTAGTCACGTGGACTGGACCCTGGAGTCTTCATGAAGTACAGCCTTTCCCAGTAGGGAAGTCTTCAAGGAGAACCAAATACTGATTAGAAGTGTTTGGGGTTTATATATATATATATATATATATATATATATATGTTTGATTTTTTTTATTTTTAAAGAAGCTTTAAATTACATAAATGTTACATAAAAAATATAGGGAATTCCCATATACCCCATCCCCTCCACCTCCCCTACTTTCCCCCATTAACAACATCTTTCATTAGTATGGTACATTGGTTACAATTGATGAACACATATTGAAGCATTGCTCCTAACCATGGATTGTAGTTTACATTATAGGTTACACTTTGCCCCACACAATTTTATAGGTTTTGACAAACTGTGTAATGGCCTGTATACATCATTGCAATGTCATGCAGAACAATTCCAATGTCCTGAAAATGGCCCCATGTTACACTATTCTTCCCTCTCCCTCACCTCAGAACCTCTGGTGGCCACTGCCTTTATATCAATGTTACAAGTTCTTCCATTGCTAGAAAAATAAGTCTATAATAGAATAATAATAAGTCTAATTTAGTCCATTTTTCATTCCCCAATCTTGAGGATTTGGGGATGGTGATGCCTACTCTGTTTCTGATTGCGAGGGGTCTTAGAGCCCATGGGGCAGATGGAACTGTCTTGCTTGCAGTTGTGGATACTCTGTTTTGGGGGATGAGCATTGTTCATCATCATCCTTTTGTTAGTTGTACTGGGTGAGTTCAATGACATGGTAAGTAAGTGTTGCAACTCTGCTGGGATTCAGGGCTCAAATGGCACATTAACAGACAAGATTTAAGTCTTTAGGACCTATACTTAACAACTTTTGTTTTTGATATCGCAGCATAGTGATTATGATCTTGGGGTTTAGAATCAGGCATATTTTGTGTATTAGTTACCTATTGCTCCATAACAAATTACCCCAAAACTTAGTGGCTTCAAACAACAATATTCATCATCATATGGTTCTGTGGGTTGGGATTCAGACAGAACACAGTTGGAATGACTTGTCTCTGTTTCACAATGCCTGAAACCTCACTTCAAAGACTTGAAAGCTGGAGGCTGAAAACACCTGAAGGCTCATGCACTCTCATGTAAGCATAGCTGGAGCTGTCAGCTGGAACACCTACCCGTAGCCTCCCCATGTGTCCTCTGCTTCCTCACAACATGGCAACAGGTTTCCAAAGATTAGCATGGATAGAACTATGGCAGAGTCCATAACATTAAGGTGCCTAATGGAAAGATATGCTTCCTAATGGAAGGAAGACTGTTAACAGGGAAATAGAAATAAGAGTAAAGGAGACCAAAGGTGGCTATGCTCATCTAACAATACTTCAGGGAATCAATGGATAAAAATTACATGTCATCCTTTGTACATCTGTGTATAGTGTGCAGATGAACTTATCAGGAAGTTATAGCTTAATAGTAAATTATCAACCAGCCCCTCTCTCATTCTGGGTTCACCTCTACTACCCACTAAACTTACCTGAGTAGCTCCTATGTCCAAGCATTCTTACAAGTACAACCTCATTTAATTCTCACAACAATCCAATGAAGTAGATGTTATAGTGTGCTCCCTTTTCTCTGGATCAGAACTTGGAGGATACAGAAAATTCCTGGCCCTCCATTTATAAACTACTACTGAGAGGCTTTATTTTTAAAGATATGGAGCCATTATTTCAACCTCAGACATTCACCTTATTCTAGTTTCAGGGCCTACCTTGATGGTAGCCCCATATAATGCTTATATAAGAAAATCTTGGCTGATAGTTTCAGGTATTATTATGTACGATCTAACTTAACATTTATTTTTTCTGCCAGCATACTTGTGTTTGATCTCTAATATCATGATTCTTCTAAGCCACACTCAACCAAAAATCTGTACTAACCAAGGAAAAGTATTTCATAGATAAATATTTCTAAGCACTTGCCCCCTAGAAATAAAGCATAGTTTCCTAAAATAAAAATTCCCCCAATAATTTCCATTTCTGTTTTCTTTGAAAAGCTTTCTTGAGATATAATTCACACACCATACAATTCACCCATTTAAAGTGTACAATTCTATGTTTTGTTGTATTTTTGAGTTGTGCAGCCATCACCAAAATTAATTTAAGAACCCTTCATCCCCAAAAAAGAAAGCCTATACCAAATACCTGTCACTTCTTATTTCCCCCCACACCCCTACTCATAAGCAACAAGTAAATTGATTTTTATAAAGTCCAGTTTATTTTTTTCTTTTGTTGCTCACTTGGTGTAAAGAAGGATCCATTACCTAATACAAGATACTGAAAATATTTCCTTACATATTCTTCTAAGAGTTTTATAACTTTAGCTCTTACATTTATTTTATTGATCCATTTTGAGTAAATTTTTATTTATTGTGTCTGATAGGGTCCACTTTCATTCTTTTGCATGTGGATATCCAGGTTTCCCATCATCATTAGTTGAAGTGACTATTCTTTCCCCATTGAGTAGATTTGGCACCACTGTCAAAATACAATTGGCCATAGATGTGTGGGCTTATTTCTGAACTCTCAGTTCTGTTCCATTGGTATATATGTTTGTCCTTGGGCCAGTCACACATTATTTTGATTACTGTGGCTTTGTAATAATATTTGAAATCAGGAAGTATGAGTCCTCCAACTTTGTTCTTCCTTTTCAAGATGTTTTTGGCTATTCAAGGCCCCTGGCCCTTCCATATGAATTTGATAATTAGCTTTTCCATTTCTGCAAATAAGGCTGTTGGAATTTTGATTGGGACTGCAATGAGTCTGTAAATCTCTTTGGGTAATATTGACATCTTAATGCTACTAAGTCTTCCAACCCCTGAACATGGGGTTCCGTTTATTTAGGTCTTCTTTACTTTCTTTCAGTAATGATTTGTAGTTTTCCATGTACAAGTCTTTTACATTCTTGGTTAAGTTTATTCTTAGATATTTTATTCTTCAAGTTGTCTTTATAAATGGAATTTTTTCTTGATTTCCTTTTTGGATTGTTCATTTCTAGTGTGTAAAAACACCACCGATTTTTGCTTGTTTGTCTTGTACCTCAACACTTTGCTGAATTTATTTATTAAATCTACATGCTTTCTTATAGTTTCTTCAGGATTTTCTACATAAGGATTGTTTTAATTTCGCAGCTGCTAAAACAAATATCATACAATTGGTTGGCCTAAACAATGGGAATTCATTGGCTCACAGTTTTGAGGTTAGAAGTTCAAAATAGTCATCAGCAAGGCAATGCTTTCTCCCAGAAAACTGTGCTGTTCTGGGGCTAGCTGTCCGGGATCCTTGGTCCTTCAGTTCTTCCTTTAATTCATCTATCTCTGCCCTTTTCAGAAATTGCTTCTATTCATACAAATTTTGCAAAAACCAAGTTGGCTTTTCATGTAGTTCCTGCAGGTTCAAATCATCATACAGAACTCTCCACGGATTCTTCCTGGATAACTGCATTTCCAATCCCGACTTCCACTGAAATAGCTGACTAGATTCATCTTCAGCTATATCCACTTTAGCAAAGGGTTGTTCAGTTAAACCCTCACATAGAACCTTGTTCACTGAGGAGTCACTTCCCAAAAACTCAGGAAGGTCCCTGAGAGAACTTCTTCTGGCCCTAGTCTCAAAGCACACTATCTGTATAGGCTTAGAATTTTACAAAACCGTCAGTTCTCAGCTCATCCATTTCCTCTCAGATTTTGCTGTAAGATGCAAGGAGAAAGCAGGCTGCACCTTACACACCTATCTTGGAAATTTCTTCAGCTAAATATCTGTGGCAGTTTGAAGCTTTTGTGGACCCCAGAAAATCCTGTGCATGTAAACCTATTGTAAATGGAACCTTTTGATTAAATTCTGTTAAGGGAACTTCCTTTTGATTAAACTACTCACTTAAGGGCCTTTGATTAGATTGCAGGACCCAGGGTGAGTCTTCATCCTCTTACTGGAGTCCTTTATAAACAGAGAAATAAAAATCTGCAGACACAGAAAAAAGCTGTAGAGACAGAGAGAAGCCTCCAGAAGTTGAAATCAACGAACCTGGGAGAGAGAAAAGTCACAGATGGAGCAGCCAGAAACTGAAGGCAAAGAGGCCCACAGGAGAAGGGAGCAGATGCTGCCATGTGCCTGACTGCCCACAGCTGCAGCTGGGGGAGAAAGGGTTTCCCAATGATCCCTTGATTTAGACACATTCACTCAGAATTGTAAGCTTTTAACCTAATAAATTTTCATTGGAAAAGCCAACCCATTTCCAGTTTATTGCTTCAGCAGCTTTTAGCAAACTAAAACAGTATCCAAATCCATCACCTAAAATTTCCACTTTTGATCTGACATCAGAACACAATTTTGCCAAATTATCTGCCACTTTATAACAAGGATCACCTTTCTTCCAGTTTCCAGTAACATAGTCATCATTTCCTTCTAAGGCCTCATTGAAAATATTTTAGCATCCATATTTCTACCAACAGTCTCTTCAAAACAATCTAGGCTTTTTCTATCAAGCACCTCGCAATTCTTCCAGCCTCTACCTATTACACAATTCCAAAGCCATTTCCACATTTTAGTTATATGTAATAGCAGCACCCCACTTTCCAGTACCAAAAAAAAAAATTTAGTTTCCCAGCTGCTAAAACAAATACCATACAATAGCCTAGCTTAAACAGTGAGAATTTATTGGATCATGATTTTGCAGGTAGGAGAAGTCCAAAATTGAGGCATCAGCAAGGCAATGTCTTCTCCCAGAAGACTGTGGCATTCTGGAACTGACTGCCCAGGATCCTTGGTCCTTGGCTTTTCTGTCACATGGCAATGCACGTGGTGGTGATGTCTTCTTTCTTTTCCAGGTTCCGTTGGCTTCCAGCTTCTGGCTCTTCCTGGTGGCTTCTCTCTCTGCAGCCTTCTCTGTAAGGCCTCTCATTATAGGAATTATGGTTCAATTGGGCCACACCTTAACTGAAATAACCTCATCAAAAGGTCCTGTTTTCCATGGGTTCACATCCACATGAATGGATTAAGATTAAGAACATGGTCTTCTGGGGTACATAACTACCTGCCACCACACGGACTATGTCATTTGTGAATTTCCGATCTTTCCAATTTGGATTCCTTTTTTTCTTTCCTAATTGTTCTACCTAGAACTTCCTATAGCAATGATGAAAGTGGGCACCCTTGTTTTGTTCCTGATCTTAGGAGGCAAGATTTCAGTCTTTCACCATTGTGTTGTTAGCTATGGGTTTTTCCTCATTTTTGTTTTGCTTTACATTTTCCTAATGAATAAAGATGTTTGACATCTTTTTTATGTGCTTATTGGCCATTTGTATATTTATTAGGAGAAATGTCTTCAAATCCTTTGCTCATTTTTAAATTGGGTTTTATTGCTGAGTTTTAAGAGTTCTTTATATATTCTGGATAGAAGTTGCTTATGAGATACATGATTTGTAAAACTTTTCTCCCACTCTTTGGGTTAGCTTTTCACTTTCTTGATGTGAACAAGAACACTGCAGTTTTTAATTTTGATTTTCTGTGGTTGTCTTTAATTCATTTCTTTTTATTTTGTGTTCAATATTTACTTCTGTTTTCATTCACTTATTCATTAAGTGCCTATAATGCATCAAGAACTATTCTAGGCACTGGGGATACATCAAGAAACAAGACAGGATAGAGTCCCTGCTCTCATGAAACTAACATTCCTGTCAGTGGAGAAAGATGATAAATAATTAAATACCTTCAGAAAATTTCAGACAATAGCAAATATTTTTAAGAAAATAAAGTAGGGTAATGAAAGAGAGTTTTTACGGGACAGGGGTCTTTTAAGATTAGGAAAGCAGCTTTAGTTAGAACCAAACTATTGACATTTGGGACCAGATAATTCTTTGTTGTGAGGGGGATGAATTGAGCATTTTAGTATGTTTAGCAGCATCCTTGGCCTCTATCCACTAGATGCCAGTAGCATCCTCCCCCCAGTAGTGACAAACAAAATGTCTCCAGATATTGCCAAATGTTCCCTGGAGGGCACAATTGATCCCCCGTTGAGAAACACTGGGATACATGGTTCAGGAAATTTGTATGAGTGGAAACCTGAAGGGTGAGAAGGAGTCTACCATGGGAAGCTGTGGGGTAAAAGCATACCAGACAAATGGCAGGTCAAGTGCAAAAGACTTGAGGTGGGGATGAGCTAGGTATGTTTGAGAAATAGACACCAGGCTGTTGAGCTGAACTATAAAGAATGAAAGAGAGATTTATAGGAGAGATGTGGGCAGGAGCCATATTATGAACAATAATCTGTAATAAGTAATTTGGTATGCATTCCAAGTGTAATTGGAAGCCAGTGGATTGGGGATAATGGGTACTCTCAAATATAGGAACTGTATGGTAAATTTGAGTTCTTATTCCATGCTTCCTTGCTCAAAGACCCACAATCAGTTAGGGATAGAGCAGACTAGCACTCAGGTCCCATGACTTCTAGTCTAGAGACTAAGCAGTCCCTGCTGTTAATTGATGTTATGATTTCAGGTGACCATTATTATAACGGAAGCTTCCCTGGATTCACCTTGTTTAAGAACGCCTAATATATTGTTGACATTTGGTATGAAAATCAGAGAAAATAAACTCCTAGTCTCTTGCTACTCAAAGTGCAGTTCATGGGCCAGCAGCATCAGCATCACCTGGGAGCTTGTTAGAAATGCAGACTCTCAAGCCTTACCCAAAGCTATTGAATTAAAATCTGTATCTTACCAAGATCCCCAGCTAATATGTATGCAGGTTAAAGTTTGAGAAGCACTGATCTAGTTTATCAAAATATCATCAAATGCAGTAAAGTGACTCAGATGGTTTTTGAGGGACTTAGCTACTAAGTCAGAAAATGAATGATGTTGTTATTATTAAATTCTTTTTATACCACCATCTATCTTTCTTTAGCTTCCCATAAATCTTCACTCTCAAAGTCCTGTGGAGTCTTTCTTAATAATGACACACATTCTTTCCTTTCCATTTCTACAGCTACCACTCTGTCTTAGCCCTCACTGCTCTGCACCTAGTCTATTGCAGCAGTATCCAAATGTATCTTCACCAACACCCCGTGCCCTTTCATTTGCCTCCAGCTCTGACTCTAAAACTTTCTCTGGATTTTTCTTGCTTTCAGTGTAAAATCCATATCCCAGCTCTGGCTTTAAAGGCTTTCTGCATTCAAGTGCCAAAACACTTTTCCCAGAAAATGTGTTGCATGTATGTTTGTATGTCCATGCCGTTGGCACACCCTGGAATGGCCTTTCCCACCCTTTTCACTGCCTGTAAGACTCTGCTGAAATAACATTTCCATCAGGAATGCCAGAGCTACCCAGCTCACTATAGCCTCCCCTTATCCTAAGGTCCTATGGCACTTGTTTCCTGTACCAGTTTTTTGTTATATCGCATTATAATTTCAGGTACAGTAAGACTTGATTCCCAGAGGACAAGGCCTGCATCTTGATGCCCCTTTCATCTCCAGACATGACAAGGCACTAAGCACATAGTAGGTAATCAGTAAATACTTTGCCTCTGAATCTCATTAAGTTGTGGAAGTCATTAGTGCCCAGATTTACAAGCACATCTTTCCTAGTAATTTCTTTCCTCTAAGGGTCTATGCTACAGTTCAGCAATTATGTGAACAGAGTTGTTTACAAAACCAACCATGGCTAGGCAGCCTGGAATCAGCTGGGGGGTAGGCATTGGATGCAGTCCAGATTTTCAGGCCAAATAAAAACTTTGAATCTTTATTTCGAGATGCACTGCATTCTCTGGAACCAAGTTCTGTTATGGGGTCAGAACAACAGGTATCCCATCCCATTTCCCTCATGTGGCACTTAAGGCTCGTGCTTCTGAGCAGCTGAATTAGGCACTCAGCCCCAGCAGGACTGCCCCAGTTGAACCTGAGGCAATCCAGGTATAGAATGCTGATAACATTGGCCCAAATTCCATACTTTGTTAAGTTTTTGTGTTTGCTTAGTACTACCTTCCTGAGGTTTTTAGCACTAGTACCTGCTGGTCAATTGGCTCAGTGATTCATAAATTTTTCATATATGGTTTAATTTCCATCTTCGTGGACATTGGACTACAAAGATTCCTATGAGTAGCCATGATGGATTATAACTTTTGCATGTGATATGTGAGCTATTTTGAAGCTCATATAACACCCTAAAGAGGTAAACAGGGAAGGTACCATCATCTCCATTTTACAGCTGGGTAAACAGAGGCCCAGAGAAGTGATCTAACTTGCCCAAGATCACAAAAGATACATTATCAGAGTATTAGAGGTCAAGCTTTATGAACTCAGGGCTAACATTCAGTTGATAGGCTCAGTGCAGTCATACTGGTTGTTAAAAGTAGATAAGTTGGAATTTGAATCCAGATGGTCTTTTTCCTAGAGTCCACTTTCTTACCCAACTTCAACAATGCCTGTCAAACAATACACAATGAGACATGAAAAGATAAGTATTTGCCATTCCTGTTCTAACTGGGCTACCAGAATTGGGAGCAGTATCCTCTGTTCCTGAAATCTATTCTTCAAATACCTATCTGCTTTCTCTCCAGAGTTATTCCTTTAACAATCAAGGATCCATTCTGATTTTATCTGAGAGAGAAATGAGAAACCTATTTAGATGCTAATTGGTTTCAACATGTCAGTGAATCAACAGGTTCATATATTTTCTACAAGAAGTGTCTAGAACAAGGATCTTACAGTAGACTATGAGTTTTGCTGACCCATCAGCTTCAAAGTGGCCCAAAGCATTTGAGTTTCTAAAATAGACTGTCTTATAGCAAAGGGCATCTAAGCTAAGGACACTGTCTTGAAGGCTAAGCTTTTGGGATGGCAATCATTTCTTGTGTCTCATGCTGGTATGCAGGATAGACAAGTTATCTTGCCCACATCAAAGCGGGGAAATGAAAAATTAATATTCTAGGAAGCACATGGTATAATAGCAAACAGCTAAATTTCTGGCATCACTGCTCTACAACTTGGTGTGACCTCAGAATTTAACTTTTCTGAGTCTGTTTCCTCTATAGAATGTGAATCACAATGGTGCCACCCTAATAAGGCTGAAATGATGATTAAATGAGATGAACATAAAATACTAGGTCATAAAAACAAATTATTATTACTCATTAATAATTCCTACAGTCCAATTTCTCCTCATCTTTCATGAATATTTACAGTGTTCCCTTCTCTCAGGCCTGAATGAGTAATCCTTTCTGATGTACAAATATCAAGAGTCTGTGTTTAATTGCGATGAGGAAAGAAATGAAATTCAGAGTGGCAAAACAGCTCTTACTCTAGATAGTTTATACCAGGCTTTCTTCCACTTGGCTCTATTGACATTTTTAGCTAGATAATTCTTTGTTTGGCAAGGGGTGAGGGGCTCCCTATCCTGTGCATTGAAGGATCCCTGGACTCTATCCACTAAAAGATGCCAGTAGCACCCCACCCTTCAGCTGTGACTATCAAAAATGCCCCCAGACATTGTCGAATATACTCTGGAGGTCAAAATTACCCCCAGTTGAAAACCACTAACCCAGTGTATTCTCCCATGATAGGAATATGTATGCTCATGGAGTAGCCAGTGACTAAGGCAGCCAGCAAACATTTTTGTTCTGCAAAGGTCCAGTTAGTAAATATTTTAGGCTTTGCAGACCATGTGGTCTCTGTTTCAAGTACTGAACTCTGCCCACAGACATAGACAATACATGAATGTGTTCACTTGAAACTTTATTCATGAGCTGAATAAATTTGAATTTTGTATAATTTTCATGTATAACAAAATATTCTTTTTTTATTTATTTTCATTTTCATGGGATTTCTTTCATTTGATTTATTTTACATTTTAAAATGTGAAAAAACGTTCTTAGCACATGAGTTATACAAAAACAGATGATGGATCATATTTGGCCCATGGATCATACTTTGCCAACCCCTAGGCTAAGCAGTATGTGAAGCCCTGGGATTAACATAGTGCTTTTTTTGCTAAGAATCAAATTTACTTGAAAATTTGGGAGAAAACATATTTTTATTAAAATAAACATTTCTTTACTTTGGATTAGTAATGTCTTGCTTCTAGCAGGCTGTTTGAAGCTATACCATAGATCCCCAAAAGCCAACTTTGCCATCATTCTCCTCTGCTTTTAGGCTACTTTGTTGGGAAATTTTGAAAATTGTCACTCTAGGTGAGAAACTAACTCAGAATGTTTTGGACTTCTCAAAACCGATTGCCCTTGGATAGTGTCAAATAAGGCATCTGGAAATATTCTAAGTGCCTGGGTGTTTCATTGTCTGATGTATTCACCCAGAAAATTATTGCAGGAAATGTGATTGATTATTAAGCCAGGGTAGTTCCCTGAATCCCTTTTGAAATTTTCAGATACCTCTATACATTCACTTCTCTTGTCAGCTCACCAGTATGTGCACTTTCTCAGCATGCTAAGTGTCCAGAAAGCTACCTAGATGAGTAAATGACCCTCCTCAAGAAGCTGAAAATTTTGTTGTGACATAAGGACTTGTCATATGAGATGACCCAGAAAGAGTACACCATCAGGAAAGGGATAGTAGTGGAAGGAGTGTTAGTTGGCAAGCAGGAGGCATCTTTTCAAGCCCCTTCAGTGCCTTTTATCCCAAATAGGAAAGCCGTTTTACCTTTTTATCCTCTTCTGCCCTGTGTTTTTTTTTTTTTTTTTAATTTATTTTTATTATGGGTAAAAATCAAAATTCTCACAATACATACAAACATTTGCAAAATGATATATAAATATATATGCATATATGTGTATTTGCTTACAAAAATGTTATTTATATATATATACACACATATATTTTAAGAGGTGCTTAGATTACCCAAAATATTACACGGAACCCACTGGGATTCCCATGTTGCCCACCTCCCACACCTCCCACCACATCCCACACAAACATCTCCCACAAGTGTGGCCCACCACCCTCAATGAACTTACACATCCTGGAGCCTTGCCACCAACCATAGACCACAGTTCACACTGTAGACCACAGACTGGAGCCTCCCGCTTACCTATGTGCCAGGTGTGCATGAAATCTAGGTGGCGCTGCAACTCCTACCCTACAGCTCAATGGACTCATCCAAGTCACCTGGTGAGGAGACAACGATGGGAAATGGCCATCCCAGGGAATGGAGAGGGCCTGCATCTGCAGGCAGGATCATCCCACCCACCATATCCATGGGATATAAGCCCTCTCTCACTTGGAGTTGGAGTGGACATCACCATCCCAATCCCCTCAGGATTGGGGGAAGAACTATGTGTGGTTTTTTTTGTTTGTTTGTTTGTTTGTTTTTGAGAAGGATTCTGAGGCACCATCTAAGCTCAACTGGGAAGAGTGCCACAGTTGATTAGCACTAGCTGCCATGGATGAGAAATGAGGAAGTGGCTGGCATAAGTGCCAGATTGCAGCCATGCTTAGTCTAAATAATCTTTATGGACCCTCCTGGTGGGAAATGTCTATGGCTATATTATTTCTGATTGCATAGTTTAGTGACACTGATTAGATCCAAACAATGAGAGATGACTGAGGGATGGAGAGGTCAGAGGAAGATTATATGGTGAAGGTGTGATGTGGGCAAGGCTTTGAAAAGGATTTACTTCTTCTTTGCAGCTGGGCTTCAGCAGAGAACATTTTTGTGCCTCCTTTTTTTTTGGTTGGCTCTAGTTTGAGCGCCTTCTATTGTGGCTTTGGCATGGCAAGAGGGAGGCATGCAGTAGATATTGTGTTCCTGCCATTCTCCAGGGTCCTCATGAAAGGGAATGTCTTCTTAATGAACCCATCCCAGAAAGTCTAGCCTTCCAGATAAATAAGCATCAGCAGAAACTCTCAAAAGAGGACTGGAAAAAAATAAGGCCACATTGAGTGACAGCCTAAATAAAGGAGGCCTAAGAGGTCTGAAGTTAACAGCTAATGAGCACATCTCCCATCTGTGCTTTTTTGGCCAGGACATCTATTGTTGAGGGTGCCAAGAAAGTGTGTGTGTCTTACTTATACAGAAAGAGGCTTCCTCCGGCCTCTGGCCTGCCTTTCATTTATTTTTTATGTTGGGGGTGGGGGCCAGCCTAGAGGACATTTTCAAGGTGAGGAAAAAAATCTAAAGATAATGTTGACCTAAATAAATTTACTTATCTCTTTAAAGATTAATATATCAGTTTTGTCCCTTGGGAAATGGGGATAATAATACAACTCACCTCCTAGAATTGTTGTGAAGATCAAATAGGATCATGCTCAGAAAACACTTAACACAGCCCACAACATAAAGTCAGCATTTGACACGTTAGTTAGAATTATTATTAGTAATAATTATCATCATCATCTTCTGCATGCATGGAAAGACACCGAGAAACAAGTGTGGAGATGGGGGCTCTAGTCCCAGCTCTCTCCATCAGTATCAGTATACTGTGAGAGTTTAGGTAAGTCATTTCTCATGTTAACTGAGAATGTCCGACTGGAGTGTTTAATTCATTTAGTAAAGTTTTTTTTTTTTTTTTTTGAGAATAGTAAAGATATTTCGAATACCCATTAAGAACCAGGCTCAGTCTCAGGTGCCAGATGAATAAAAGACTGTAAGATGCAGTTTCTGCCTTCAGGATATATTGGGGGAAACAAGTAACACACCTGACAGCACAGGGGCTCCAGGGCTCTGGGAAGGAGCTAGTAAGCATCAAATTCTGCCTCGTCTGACCTTCCACGAGTCTGTTACAGAAGGATCCATCTAGGGCATGTTCAAGAGACCATCTGGGTGATTAAGGGAAGAAGAGCTCACTTAACTGAAGAAGGGCCTGAAACCCAGCCCCCCTTCCTTCAGAGGCCCATGTTTTCACCAAATACCTCGCTGCCTTAACAGAAAAGCATTCAAGAAAATGTATTATGCAGAGAGGCAACATGTTGATAATTAAGTAGCTGGGGTTTGGAAACAGGTGGTTTTAATTTGTGTCTCAGCACTGTTATTTTGGTAGCTTGATGACTTTTGGTAAGTTATTTAACCTCTTTGGGCCTCAGTTACCTCAGGAGAGAGAAGAGCATTACCGCAATACCTGCTTGACATGGCTATCATGGATAGAGAGGAAGACTTTATCTTAAAACCATGGTAAACTGTGACTTATATAAATTCTCATTTGTGGTTGTTGCTGTTGTTATCCTTAATAATAATAATAATATCCTGCTGTGTTTAAAAAAAAAAATTTTTTTTAAAGTTCAATAGCCAGCAGTAATTGAACTTGGGTGTCCAAAGAAGTAGATAAAGGTTTTTAATTTGAGCAGTCAATTTTTTTTTTTCCCAGAAGAATAGGCTAAATGTAGGTCTCTCTTCAATTTTAATGCTAAATGAACAATTTCTTAGTTGGTGTGCATGTGTGAAAAACAGGAGCAGTAGAGGGAGGGAAAGAAAGAGGGAGGAAGGAAAGGTGGGAGAGAGATTGCCTATTTCTCCTAAAAGCTAATCAGAGAAATAATTCCAGGCAAGAGTCTTGTGTCTTGGTCTCTGATTAATTGAAATTTCATTATGCTGTTGTGATAGGAACCCCTGAAGCACATGATTGATGATCTATCAGTGGAATGAAAGGGGAAACAATTACAGTAAACAAAAGCCTTTGTTTGAGGCAAAGCAAAGGAGAGGTAATTTAGGAGAGAGATAATAAAGATGGTACCAGAGAGAAAACTCTGGTTTCTAGTCCTAGCTAGATCACCTTGAACAAATCTCTTTCCTCAGTTGACCTCAGTTTCCCCATCAGTGTAACCTAGTGTTTGGTCTAGACCAGGGATTCTTAACAAGGGGTCTGTGAGCTTAATTTTTTTTTAATTAATTTTTTTTTAATTTTTAAAGAAGCTTTAGATTACATAAATGTTACATAAAAAATATAAAGGCTTCCAATATGCCTCACACCCTTCCCCTCCCACATTTTCCCATATCAACAACATCCCTTATTAGTATGGTACATTTGTTAAAATTGATGAACACATATTGAAGCATTGCTACTAACCATGGATTACAGTTTACATTTTAGATTACACTCTGTCCCACACAATTTTGTAGGTTATGATAAAATATACAATGACCTGTATCTGTCACTGCAATGTCATGCAGAACAACTCCAATGTCCCAAAAAATGCCCCCATATTACACTTGTTCTTGGTGGCCACTGTCTTTATATCAATAAGAGTTCTTCCATTGCTAGAATAATAATAAGTCTATAGTATAATAATAATAAGTCTATTTTATTCCATTGTTCATTCCCAATCTTAAGGATTTTGGGATGGTGATGCCCACTCTGCTTATAATTGAGGGAGCTTATATCCCATGGGGCAGATGGGTAGAACTCTCTTGCTTGCAGTTGCAGACACTCTCTGTTCCTTGGCATGGGCATTGTCCATCATCATCTCCTTGTTAGTTGTCCTGGGTGAGTCCAAAGAACTGGAGAGTAGGTGTTGCAACTCTGCTGAAATTCAGGGCTCAACTGGCACATGGATGGATCAAAGATTTAAGTCTCTGGGACATATATTTATCACATATAGTGATAATTATAGGTTCAAATAAAAGGGGCAGAAGAGCCATATGTAAAGAACCTATAAATGAGTCTAACTCTGTTACACTGGGGAGCATAAAATCCAAAGTAAGGCCCACTGACAGGATGCCGAATTTCTGGGCTGCCTGCCCTGCTTTTCTGGATGTCTCTAGAGCCCTCAGGAGCCCAGCTATTTGAGGCACTGTTTACTGTGGCAGTCAATGAGATCCTGCTGAGACTTGCATAACCGTAACCTCTGGAATGACCTCCCAACTCACTTTGAAATCTCTTAGCTATAAAAACTCTTCTGTATATACCATTTCCCCCTTTTGGTCAAGATCTTTTTCCAGATGCATTGCTAGTTGGCACTTGGTAATAATCCCTCAGTGCCAGGGAGGCTCATCCCCGGGAGTCATGTCCCATGCTGGGGGAAAGGTAGTGTGTTTTTATGCTGAGTATGGCTTAGAGAGAGGCCACATTTGAACAACAAGGAGGCTTTCAGGAGGTAACCCTTAGGCAGTACATATTACTAGGCTAAGTTTCAATTTCACAAGAAAAGGATCATAAGTACAATCATTAATATCAAGGACCTGACATAACAGTCTGTCTTCCTCCACTAGGGACTGCCCTTACACTCAGGGGGTTCTTGCTGTCCTATTAGAGAAAGTAGCAGAATTCCCCAGGATGGAAATTCAATGTTCTTTCAGTTATTGTGTGGATCTGCATCTACCAAGACAATTCCCAGTGAACACTTGAACATACTCATATGCCTTAGAGTTATGCCCCCAGCTGAACCCCTTCCCATGCATCCCCCCCATCACTGGCACACTGTACCAGTGATCCTCCCCTGCCACTGTTGTAACCCTTCTGTGATCCAAAACCTCCAAAAATGAAACCAACTCTATTAGTCAGCCAAAGTGGTGCTAATGCAAAATACCAGAAACTGGTTGGCTTTTATAAAGGGTATTTATTTGGGGTAGAAGCCCACAGTTATCAGGCCATAAAGTATAAGTTATTTCCCTCACCAAAGTTTATTGCCATATATTGGAGCAAGGTGGCTGCTGACGTCTGCGAGGGTTCAGGCTTCCTGGGTTCCTCTCTTTCTGGGGCCTGCTTGTCTCTGGCCTCAGCTCCTCTGGTTTCTCCACAAGGCCAGCTGTAGACTATCAGGCGAACGGCTCATCTCTTCCCAGGACCTTCTCTCCTTCCTCACGACCAAGCTCCTCTGCGTGCTTACTTCCCTGGGCTCCAGCATTAAAACTCAGCATCAGAACCCAGCATCAGAACTCCAACTCTATCCTTTGCCATGTCTTTTATCTTTGAGACCCCACCCACCAAGGGGCTTGGCTCTATACCCTACTGGCGTGGCCCAATCAAAGCCCTAATCATAATTTAATCACGCCCAGAGGAACAGACCAGTTTACAAACATAATCCAATATCTATTTTTGGAATTCATAAATAATGCCAAACTGCTACACTGACAAAATAACCAGTAAAATTAATAAGAAAATGAAATTTAAATAAAAAAACATTATTGTGGGGACATGTTTGTGTGGGTATGATATATTTATTAAATAATGCACAGTATAGTGTGAACTTAGTGAGGAGTCTGTGGTTTTCACCTGACTGGCAAAGGGGTTCATGGAACAAAATAGTTTAAGAACCCCTGGTCTAGACAATCCCTAAGGTCCCTTTCATGTTGGCCAGACTATGAGATTTCTATGTGTGCAATACTGAAAGAATAATAAACAGAGGGAGAGAGAGCCTGACTGATAAACTCAAAGCGAAAAGACTCATAAAATCCACTGATTCAAATTAAATGGAGAATTCATGTTGATTTAGAGCTAGCAATCTTGGGCATCCAAATCACAAGGAGACTATTTAATCCTGGGATGGTCTCTTGGGCCTTATCTTTCTCAGCTCAGTAATGCTAAGAACAAAGGCCCCTTGGAAGTCAAGATGAGAGAGAGACACCTGTTTTTAAAAAAATGAATCTACTTAAATTAATCAGAGAGCTGTACCACCTAGGTATAGGCAAAGGAAACATGAAAGATATTAAATATGAAAGGCTTTAAATATTAGTTGCCTACCTGCTTGATGCTTTGCAGGCAGATTTTTGGCTCCTAACAGAAGTCAAAGTCAATAATCTTATGTAGGGAAATAAGTAACAACTTGTACATTGTCTGTTTAGTATTGATGTTTACCATTTTTAGGACTTACAAAGGGTAGGAAATTCAAATTCAACAAACTCACAATCCAGCACTTCAGACTTTGGAAATTTATGTCTTGAGAGTTCATCAAGTCTTAAAGGTCATGAAAGGTCATTGAACAACAGGGATGGGAGGGACCTTGAATAGCTTCCAAACTCTGGTGCTGCAAATAAGAAACTGAGGTGTAGAGAAGGGCTGGACTTCAGTCACCCAAGAATCTAAGAGCTGGGACTAGAAATCAGAACTAGAATTAGGAACCCCCTGACTCCCAATTCAGAATCACAAAAGTCTCCCATGGCCCTTCCCATGACCTGGGCCCAGTGCTTCCTCTTCCTTCCCTGAGAGAGGTATAAGGGCTTTCTGTTTTTTGGTTCTTTGCAGTTTAATGTCAGAACTGAAATTAGGATTCAGAGCATGACGGCCACCAGTCATCCAAGACTAATAATTAGAGAAGGCAGTGTTGGATTTGGGATGCTCTGTGTGACTTGTGCACAGCAGATCTTTATAAACACCCCTGACACTTGATGAAGAGCTCTGTTCATCCAGAGACCAAGCTGCTGTAAACAATTCGAATCAGGCCAAGGTATAGATTAAAGGTAGTTGGAAAGAGAACTGAACTAGGAATCTGAAGACCTAGTGTCTAATCCTATTTCCACCACCTGTTAGCCACTTAACCCTTGATGGGTCATTTAAGTTCTGTACCTCAGTTTTCCCATCTTTAAGACAGAGATGATGATTATAGCATCTGCTGAACAGAGTTAACTCAAATAAGCAAAACAAAACAAGAGGCATGGAACTGAGTATGAGATTCTTGGGGCAAGTTTATACACGTTTTGGGAACTCTCTTCCCAGAGAGAAAGGGAAGGAAAGTATTCTGGAGAAATTAGGAAATGTTTCCTGGCAGATACCAAGAAAGAAGATAGGAAAGCATGGTGAGTGAGTGCGATACCCTAAGCAAATATCCAAAGACTCTTCTGACTGTTCTAATGCTTTAGACTCTGTGTATCTGTTTTAAATACTATTTCAATCATCAATATCTTCATTCAACAGTGTTTTCCATTTTAATTTCTTGAATTATTTCCCTGGGGAGGAGTGGGGCCACTTACTGAGATAAGTCACATCATAGGAACTTCTTTTCTTCTATTTTACTGACATTTCAGTTAAAATATAATTAAAAAAAAAAAAAAAAAAGGCTATCTTCAGATAATCCCCCAAATGAACAGATTGAGGCTTTAATTACATAATTTAATTACATAATGATCCCTTGGTCTCTACTTGCTAAGTTGTGCTGATAATCATGATCCCCTTCACGTGTTTGGGACATTACAGTTTGCTAAGGGTTTCGTTTACATTACCTCCTTTGGCCCTCACAAGCCCATGTAGTAATTTAGGTTATGATTGTTGGGCCCCACTTTATAAATGAGTTGCTTGGCTTCACTAATAGATGGAAGGGTTGCCTGACACATAATAGGTTCTCAGGTTTTCAATAAATATTGGATGGGAATGAATGGATGGATGGGTGGATGAATGGGAGGAATGAGTGGGAGGGACTGAGTAGGTTACTAGGTTCTCTGAAGGTCTGCCATATTTTATTGTAACTTCCACATTGTTAATCCTAGCCTCAGGGGACAGAAAGTAAGTACACCCTGTAGTCATCTACCTCTGGGCTGCCCTGGAGCCTGTGAAGTGGGGGTGAGTAGTACTGTCTGTTGTAATTGTGTGATAGAGGAAATCTGGTAAATTTCCTTGAAACAAAGTCCTTAATTACCAAAGCTGGTTGTATAAAAGCCTGTCCCCTTTTGCATTCTGTGTCAGATAATTTGGTGGGGGGAGGGGGGTTCTTCTTCATTTGAGAAAAATAGAATCCTCAGCCAATCCCATCATGGAGGGATTGAGTTGCAGAAAAATCATGTAGGATAAAGGGAAGGGCCAGAAAACTAGAATTCAGAAGACTTTGGGGCAGTGTTTGTAAACTTCATTCATTCCATTCATTCATTCATTCATTCCATATTGAACTACCATGTAGCAAGCTCTGCCAGTCATTGGAAATATAATAGTGAACACAAGAGACAAGGTCCCCGACTTCAAGGACCTTAGTTCTAGTAGGATAAGATAGACTTTTTAAAAAAGTAAATGATTAAACAAATGTAATAATCACAAAACATAAATGCTCTGAAGAACCAAACATGTGGAAAGAAGATAACATGAGGGCACATGTTTAAATAGTGTGGTCAGGGAAGACCCTTTCTGAGTCAATGATATTCAAGACCAGATTTAAAGACTGAAAAAGTACTAACTCTACAAAAAACTGGGTGAAGAATGTTCTAGTCAGAGGGAACAATTGTGCAATGGCCTTGAGGAAGGAAAAAGCTTGGGGCGGGGATTGAGGAAGTGATAGGCAACCAGGGTAGCTGGAGTGTTTTGAGCAAGGGAAAGAGTGATAGGAGATCAGATCAAGAAGATGGAGACGGGATTAGATCACGCAGATTACAGGCCGTGGAAAGCAGCTCGGATTTTATTTTAGTGCATAGAGAAGCCACTGAAAGGTTATAAGTAGAAGTAAGATGTGGTCTAATCAACACTTTAAGGCCCAGTCATTCAAATTCTCTGTGCCTCTCTTTCCTTTCCCCAAAACCAGGATAAAACTACTGATACCATTTTCCTTCAGATGTTGAGCATCAAATAATGTTCATCACAGTGCGTTGCTCCAAGGAGCGCTTGATAAGTATTTAATTGAATTGAATTTTTCAATCACAATGTGAAAGGCTTTGTGAACTATAAAGTATCACATGCATGTAAGAAATGATCAGGAATCATGATTTCCTAAAAGCCTTGCCTCTTTCACAGGAGTTTGTGAGGAATAGTCAAGACGATAGGCCAGGAAACTCTTTGAAAACTCTGTGCCAATAAAAAATTTTCTTTTTATATATATTTTTTTCACTTGTTTATTGAAGTTTTGGGTTTAGATTGTTTACTCCATGGCACCAACTTATTGCTCTATTTTTGGCCCAGGAAACATCAGCCAGACTCAGGTGTGTAATTTAACCATGGGAAATAAAAATACCAGGGCAGAATATGATTGGCAGGAATGAGTGTCAAGTCAGCAAGCCTTTGCCTAGCACTGGGCACTTCCTTACCTCTCTTCCCACAATAGGAGGAAGTTGGCCCTCATGAGTCATAGGTTCCCCCTTATGTACAAGGAGCTGTGAGAAATAATACTGATGATGCTGGTAGTAAGAATAACAAATGATTAGTAATGCACACAGCTATAGAGAGAGAGAGATAGACGTGAATATTTATAGCCCTTTGCTACTTTTCTCAAAGCATTTTTATCCCATCTATTGTTTTAATCTAGCTCACACTCATGCATAGAGGTAGAGTGGGAGTGTTCTAATTGGAGAAATGGCCACAAAGTGCTTAAGGTTATGCCATGAGTGATGGAGGAGGTCAAACCTTGTCCTCCATCTTGACTCTTGAGTCCTGTCCTAGCACCTTGTCAGGACCCTTCAACTCCCATAGGGGTCTTGGGAAAGAATACTAGGATCCCGAATCCCAGATTAAATAAATAGGAAGTAGAGCATTTTGAGACTGTAAAAAACATGGGACCTCAGGAAATCTGAGGCCCTTGGGGGTCACGAGCAGCAGCCTACACAGGCAGGTGCCCTTTCTACTACCTGCTCAAGCACTTACTGATGCTTCTGCCATCCTGCCGCTCAACTCTCTGCACAGGTGGGGACTGATGTGGAAGAAGAGGACATAAAAGCAGCAAAGGCAGTCCTCAGTTACAGGCATTGCCAGAGGGTGAGCTGTCCTAGGCAGATTTCTTCCATTAACTGAGGGCCTTCGCTCTCAGTCTGGAAGGAGTCCATGACCTTGGGCCTGCCATGCCTGTGCCCTGGGCCTCTCCCACCCTCCCCTAGGGGGTTTGGACAAGATGAATCTTCAAGTTCTTCCCAGCTTTAGCATTCTCTAATACCATGTGTGGGTTGGATGGGATATATTTGAATTATTTGTAATATGAAAGATTCCTATATTTGGACCTATGGAATACATTGTTTTCCTGTTCCAGATATGGACATTCTATGTGTATGTGTGGGGAGACAAACCCAATTTCATTTTCCTAAAGCCACCCCATTCCCCCTTTCTCCTACCTTCACCTCCAGTTACTGAAAAGGCCCTAGTCAGAGAACTTTCATCTGCCCTAACATTAATTCCAATGTTAAAACACTTAATAGTCAACAAAGGGTACTGAGGGTCCATCCTGCATCAGGCACTATGAAGCCAGATGTAAGAAACACAAATAAAGAGCAGGCACAGGACCCAGCACAGAGTAAGTACCCACTGAATGCAGGTTCTTGCTTTCATCATCATCATCAACCTCATCATCAACACATCAGAAGTTGCAATTTAGTAATAGAAAAGGTGGTTTTATCTCATCTAACCATCTCAACAACTGAACTAGGTAGAAACTATTTGTTTCCACACTTCACGGATGAGTAAACCCAAATGGAGGGAGATTATATAACTGTCTGAGCTCACACAGCCAGCCTTGGAAACCAAATGTGCTGGTCCCCAGACCCATGCTTGAGACCGCTAACCCTTCCTGCCTTAGGCAGTCCTGGAGTATTGTGGTTATTCACTGCCCTTCTATATGTCTGACAGCTATGCACATTATCTTGCCTAATTTGAGCCGAGCTCAGAGGCAGCTGAGTTCAGTAGGACGACTATGAGTTTGGAAAACGTTCCTTCCTTGGGTCCAGGCTTCTCTGTTGGTGAAATGGTTAAAGAACACCCAGCCAGTCCATATCCTAGAACGGACATGAGATTCAAATGGGATAATGGTTGAGAAGACACTTTGCATTTTGTAATGTTCTACTCAGATGCAGGATGTTCACCTTGTTAATATTATGCTCTGGTGCTAGTTTCTGGGGTTGCAGCTGCATAGAAGCCAGTTCAGACTGAGATGTCTCATTAGAGGCTGAGATTTGGATTCAAGAAGAGGAGAATGCAGGGGGCAAGAGCTGTCCTCACCTGCTTAGGTTCCTGCTGCTGTCTGTATTCAGAAAGGCTTCCTGGTACCTTGGCAGTGCTACACAGTGGGGCATCTCTGACTTTGATGCTGCGCTTGTCAACATTCTAACAGGGTGGCAGCTGAGATTGGGTGTGAGTTTGGAGAGACAACTTATGACAGGTTTTGCCTAAAAGATGTTTCAACAGATAACCCTTCAGAAATAACAAAAGATTATGCATTTCACAGGGAACCTGGGGGCTTAGGTACTGGAGCTCACTTCGAAATTTGACATGCAGACAGCTTCCTACTCTTTTATTTCTCCCTGCGCAATTGTGAGATATCTTTAGTACAGTATTGTATTTAGTTCCATTGACGTGCTGTCCACGTTGGCAGCAATGGTGGAAGTACATGAGGCTATTTCCTTCTAGAATGTTCACATTGGAAGAACCTGAGAAATTCATTCTTCTGTCTTAAATCTTAAATCAGATCAGCTCATTCCACTGTTTAAAAACCCTCTCGGGAAGCGGCTGTGGCTCAATCAGTAGGGCTCCCGTTTGCCATGTGGGAGGCCCCGGGTTCGGTTCCCGGGGCCTCCTGGTGGGGGCGGGCCCGCCCGCACGGTGTGGTTGGCTGGCCCAGCAAGCGCAGGCGGCAAGGGGGTGATAAATGAATAAATAAATAAAATCTTTAAAAAAAAAAAAAAAAACCCTCTCATACTTCCCATCACACTTAGAATAAAATCTAGATGCCTTACCACGACAGGGATGGCCTGTCTGCTCTGGCCTCTGCTGGCCTCTTGGAATCCACCCCCCACACTGCTCCTCTTGCTCACTGTGGCAGAACCTAACTGACCCTCTTTCTTGTCCTCAAACATGCCAAGCTTTCTCCTGGTTTAGGGGTTTTGCTCTTCCTGCCAGCACTCTTCACCAAGAGTTGTCATGGATGGCTCTTTCACATCACTCAGTCTCAGCCCAGTTCAGATGTCACTTCTTCAGCCAGGACTTCCCTGAACACTCTATCTGGACCCATCCATCCCACAGTTCATCTCGGCCACGTTGCCTTGTATTTTCTTCATAGCCCATTTGTATTTGCTTTCCTGTTTATTGTCTTACTAGAAAACTAGGGCCTTGAGGGTAGAGATTCTTTCTTACTGTCTCCTAAACCTCTAGCACTTAAGAGCAAAGATGCTGCAGATAGATGCCCAAAGAATATTCGTTGGATAAATGAATGAACGCACTCCTTTTACAGATGGAGAAGGTAGGACCAGAGAAGAAAAGCCATCACTCCATTCCTGTTTTTACTAAGAAAGTTTTAGGTTAGCAGCTTTGGCCTTGCTGGGGTTTTGTCAAGTTACAACATCCAGGGATTTTGATACAATGTCTGTAAATCCCTAGAGAGCCCATGAGTGGTATCAAGGTGTCTGGAACCCTGTGAAAATGTGGCCATATTTCTGGGGAATACTAATCTCTCTCTCTCTCTCTCTCTCTCTCTCTCTCTCTCTCTCTCTCTCT
>JAKSZT010054012.1:1272268-1401425 GCA_026826555.1 Tolypeutes matacus
TCTCTCTCTCTCTCTCTCTCTCTCTCTCTCTCTCTCTCTCTCTCTCTCTTTCTACACACACACACACTATTTGATAGACATAGCATATAGTAATATATATATTCCTATATAATATATACAGTATTTCTCATATTAACACTAATATACTAATACTAGAAATATGCTCATAGCTTTTATTCGTACCTCAAAGAAGTCCTTGACTGACTGGTATTTCCCATCAAGTTCCCCTGTTAAATAGTTTATGCTTGGGGCATGTGAAGCAAGCCTAGATGATTGTCTCAGCACTACCTTGAAGACCTTTCTCTTTTCTCACTGTAATCTTAATTCTTTGTTCTGCCACTGAAGAGGGAAGTCTCCTCCTCTTATCACCAAAGCATCTATTTCCTAAGCTTATTGTTTCCATGATGAATTTTCAGTGCCAGAAGTTGAGTCAGACTTCCATATGAATCAAAGAATTCCAGAGTGTGGAGGGCACTTAATCCAGTGTTTCTCAGCCTTTGTGTATGTGATGGTTTGAAGCTGTATATACCCTGAAAAACATGTTTTTTAATTTAATCTTCCTTTTAGCCTCAAAAATATAAGCTAATAAATTCCCATTGTTTTAGTCAACCCATTGCATGGTGTTTGAACAGCCTAGGAAACTAAAACATTGTACATCGGAATTTTCTAGGGAGCTTTTTACAACTATATCCTTCTGGGCCACTACCCCAATTTTCTGATTCAGTAGGCCTGGAAGTGGGGTATGGGAATCTGTATTTTTAAAAAAGCTCTGCCAGTGATTCTGACTGAGAAACACTGCTCTTATCTAGCCCACTATGAAGCCCAGGGAAAGGAAGTGATGTGCCCAAGGTCCCATAGAGACTCAGTGACAGGTCAGACTAGGAAGCCAGGCACCAAGATTCCTCTGACATGCTTTCCAATGTGCCAAATCCCCTTTTGGCCCTGGGAGCTGGAGATGCTGTCACTGGTCTGCAAAGGCCAGTATTTAACTGTGCATTACCAGTTGTTTGTGTCTGCTACAAGGGACCATTTACTGCTCCAGTGGTATATGGAGGGACATCATTTGGGTCCATCACCTGCTTCCTTTCCAAAAGATAAAGCTTTGGAGCAAGTTGGTAAATCTCAGCAGTCCTGGATATACATACCAATTTCTTCCCAATTGTGCCCATGTTTCCCCAAATTCTTGTAGTCATTAACTGGTATTGGGATGAGGCTCTGCATTGCTATATGTGGAAAAACTTCCTTCTTCATCTCTTGCTTACTCAGAATACCACCATATGGTGTAGATTAATGTGGTCCTCTCATTTGTGTTATCATGTGGGTGGGTTCTTGGGAAAAGAAGTTAACATCTGGAAAGATATCCCATGTCTTATGCATAGCATTTGAGATATTATTCAGTGGAAATATTGGTTGTCCCCTCCCACTGTATTTTTACACTGAAATTCTGCACGAGCTGTAGATCCCCATCTCAGACAGTTCCATCACAGCAGATGCATTTAAAGTCACAGAACTCAGAGTAAGCAAACTTAAAGTGTTTAATCTATTATTAATCAGTCAGTTGCCAAAATGATAGAGCTCTAGGGGACCCACAGAAGACATCAATATTTATGGTCTCGTTAGTGAGTGTATTTTCTTTTCTCTTTCTCACCTTTCTCATTCTTCTCCCTTCTTAAGATAAGAACAGAAAAATGAAGCCTGTTATGTTTTATACCATTGTACAAGACAGGAATGTCATGTTTTGAAATGAGATGACTCTAAAGTGGTACTGCATATTTGTTTAAGAATCTTGGCTGTTAGGGCTGTGGTAACTTCTGCTTGGTTGGGTTAGCAAAACTAGTCTGCAGTTCATGGTAATACAGTGGGAGATCTTAGGGAACAAAAAGGATCTGGGAGACTATATTTTACAAATAACTCGTTTTTCTGATGAGAAAGCTGAGGCTGAGAGGGAAATGGGCTTCTTCGTGGTCATGCATTTATTCATCATTCAACAAACATTAACTTGATACCTTCTGTATGTCAGACAGTGGTGTAAGCTGCCATTGACACAGAAATAAGTATTAGCAGGAATAGCTAACATTTATTGAATATTCCTGTTTTGGTTTCCTAGGCTTCTCAAGCAAATACCATGAAATGGGTTGGCTTTAACAATGGGAAATTATTAGCTTTGGTTTTGAGGTTAACAGAAAGTCTAAATCAAGGCATCATCAAGGAGATGCTTTCTCCCCAAAGACTGTGGCATTCTGGGACTGGCCGTCAGCAATCTTTAGTTCCCCTGTCACATGGCAAGGCACATGGCAGCATCTCCTCATCTCTTCCTTCCTCTCTGGGTTCTTTTGATGTCCAGCCTCTTGCTTCCTGTGGCTTTTTCTCCGTGTCTGAATTTCATTCTACATATAAAGGTCCACAGTAACAGGATTAAGACCCATCTTGATTGAGGTGGATCACATCTCACCTGAATTAGCTTCATCAAAGTCCTACTTACAATGGGTTCACACCCACAGGAATGGATTAAATTTAAGAACATGTTTTTCCAGGGGCACATACAGCTTCAAACCACCACAACTTCCTACATGCTAAATCCTTTAAATGGTCTCCTCTTGCTGAAAACCCTCCAACACCTTCCTGCTGCACTTGGCATAGCTGCACTTGGCATAAATGCAAGTGTCATGCCTACAAGGACCTGCTTGGCCCTGCCCTGCCCTACCTCCCTGACCTCACCTCCTTCTTCCTCCCCCTTGTTCCCTGTGCTCCATCCTCAGTGGCCTTTCATTGTTATTGTTCCTGGAATATATACCAGACAGTCCTTTAGGCCTTTGCACCAACTGTTCACTCTTCTAGATTTTTCTTCTCCCTAATCTCATCACTTCTGGCTACTCATATTTCAGTTCTCAGCACAAACTTTGCCTTTTCAGAGATTCCTTGACATTGAGTTAATCTACTCCCACTCCTTAGTCAGTATCTCTTATATCAACCTGTTTTAGTGTCTTTCTACTCGGTGATATACTGATATATGCTTAACACCTAACTCTGGTGAGAGTGGGAGTGGGGGTAGGGCCTGATTTGCAGCATTTGCCAATCTCCATGGTGTAAATACTTTCACTAATTCAATGATTCAAGCTACCAGTGTGATGTCATTGAATGTGAAGTTGGGAATTGAGTGAGTACAAGCCATCTGCAACATACTTCTTACTCTCTGAAATTAGTGTTTGTTTACTGGTAATTCTGTTTTCCTCAACCTGCATTGTAAGCTCCAAAAGAGGAGGAACTTTTTTTTGTTTTGTGTCTAGTTGTATTCCAAATACCTAAAACAGAGGCAGGAATATTGTGGCCATTTAATAAATATTTGGTGAATGATTATTATTGACTAAATGAATGAATAAATCAATTAGAACCCTCACAATAACTCTATTGTTAGGCACGATTACCATCCCCATTTGCCACGTAAGGAAATGTAAGTGCAGAGGGAGGCTAAGTTACTCACCTAAGCTTACTCAGTATGTGTGAGAGCCAGGATTTGAACCCAGGCAATTTGTCTCCAGAGCCCCTTCTCTAAATCCCAAACTATGTGAATATGATGAGATTCCTACATGGTCTAGAGAAGAAAACAACACTTAATTAAAAGGAATAATGTGACCACGACAGAAGCATGCATAATATACCCTAGAGGAGTCAGGTAAGTGAGGGCAAATTTAATGCTTCTTGGGAAGAGTGAGAATGGCATGGTGGTTAGGCAGGACCATGTGACAGAGGTAGTATTTGATCAGGGCTTTGGAGGATATCATCAGAATGCTTTTTCTACCATGCTGTGTTGCATCCTACCTGGGGCAATTGACATTCTGAAATCTCCTTGGATCAGGAAGAGGAATCAGGCTTCACTCAAATGTAAAGAAAACCATGGAAGTGTTATTGAGCTAGCTTGCAGGTAGGCTGGATATTTAGCAAACAAGCAATCTGAAAATCTACTTGAGGCACACATCTACCCAGGGGCTTAACTTCTCTGCCTCACTGTTCTTCTCATAGCATGCTCTCTGATTAAGGGCTTGCTTAGCGCTGACCTGAACTGTTCACCCATTTCTTCTTCCATTTCTTTGACTCTTGCATCAGAATTTCAGGTGGTGACTTAGGATGCTGTTGAATGGAAAGTATACTAATACAGATGGTCCTTTGATTTTTCTAGCAGCCAGGCTTGAAAAGCCACAGAGCCATAATTGACAACTGCCTAACCCTTGGCATTCCTTGCACCCACTTCTCCTCTTCTTAACCCCAAATCAGTCACTGGATCCTTTTGTCCACTCCTGCATCATTCTCTTTTTTTCCTATTCCTGCTTACTACGTGCTTGTCCAGTTTGTACATTCATTCATCCATTCACTTATTCATTCAACAAATGTTGAGTGGCTACTATGTGCCAGGCAATTTGGTAGGCTCTGCAAATGCAATGGTGAGCAAAAGCAGACAAGGCCTATGTCCTCAAGAAGTATATATTCTAGTGGAGGCAAACAACTGTTAATTGCATAATCACATCCATAAATGGAAGGATAGTTCAAACTGTGACAGATGTCACAAAGGCATGGTGCTGTAAGAGCTTCTAATGACATTTTGGCAGCCACACCGGGGAAAACTTCCCAAGTGATGTTCCATTTAAACCAAAATCTGAATGATGTATAGGAGGAATTAAGGTAGCAAAGAGAGGAAAAAATCATTTCTGCCTACTGGAATAATATGTACAAATATTCTTTGGAGAGGGGAGCCGATGTGGCTCAAGTGATTGGGCTCCTGAATACCATATGGGAGGTCCCGGGTTCGATTTCCAGGGCCTCCTGGTGAAGGCAAGCTGGCCGAGAGCTGACAGCCCATGTGGTGCAGAGAGCTAGCTCAGAAAAATGACGCAACAAAGGGAGACAAGCAGACACAGAAAAATGTGCAGCGAATGGACACAGCGAGCACAAGTGGCAGGGGGGTTGTTACAAATGAATAAAATAAATCTTTAAAAAAAAGATATTCTTTGGAGAAAGGGAGCATATGTAGCTCCTACAGCACAGTGAAAGTAAGCCCATTGGATTGAAGGCAGAGAACAACGGTGAAGGGTGGCATGAGATAAAGCTGGAGAAATCAGAAGGGGCAAGCGCTGCAAAGCTGCATGGCCCATGATTAGTAGTTTGGATCTCATCCTAAAAGCACTGGGAAGCAATGGTAACCTCTATCCTTAGATGCCTGAAAAATCATTTTTTGTTTTCCCTCTGTCTCCCCTTCTGCCTCATTCTATGGGCACACTGCTAAATTCCCTTTTCTAAAGCACTGTTTTATTTCCTGTCACTCCCCCTCTCCAAAAATTATCAGTCGTTTTCCATTCTCTACAACATAAAGCCTGAACCCACTGTCATCAAGGACTTCTATAATCAAGCACCAACTAACTGTTCAGCTGTCATCTTTCACTGTTGAGAAATCATTTAGTGCAATGTTTGAGAGCAGGAATTTTAGAGTCAAATAGCCTGTTGGAATCTTAGTTCTTCTACTTGCTACCTTTGTTGCCCAGGACAAGTTATGTAATCTTGCTGAGCCTCTATTTTGTAGCTTTATAGTGGGGTCAAAAGTATAAAGATGAAATCAGATTGGGTATATAAAGCCCTGAACACAATCCATGGCATACAGAAAGCACTGAAAAGTAATAACTGATTAGACCTGCTGCTCTCCTCACTGTCTCCCATTCTTACCTAATGTCTCCCAGCCAGCTTAGCATCCTTTCTCTTGCCTGGAACAGCAGCTTCCACATTTTTCTAAAATGTGTAATCCTTTGATCCCCAGATCCTTCCTTGACTCCTCCAGCTTCTGGTCACCCTGGGTGTTTTTTGGCTCATAGAAGCATTACTCCAATTCTGCCTCTGTTTTCACAGGGTCTTCGTTCTGTGTGTCTGTTTGTCCTCTCCTCTTCTAAGGAATGCAGTCTTTGGATTCAGGGCCCACCCTAATCCAGTTTGATCTTATCTTGATTATATCTGCAAAGATGCTATTTCCAAACAAAGTCACATTCTGCAATTCCAGGTGGACATGAATTTTGGGGGGACACCCTTCAACCCGCTGCAGTGTTCTACATGTGGAAAAAAAAGAAGCGAATAGAAATAGCTTAAAAATAAAATTGTATCCCTCTCTTTGAGTTTAATAATTTATTTATAAGCTGAGGAGTATGTTGCCTGCCATTTATTTAGTTGCGTGAGGTAGGTTAACTTCATTAATATGAGGTTTATGAAATATTTTGTACTGCCTGGGGAAGGAGATGGTATAGAAATTTAAAGTATTACATATAATTTCTCCAGGGAGAAAAGAAAACATCTATTTTGTGAGGTGCATCAGTTTTAGATCAACCTAGTAGAGGTACCCAAAGGAGTTTGTACACCTCTTCAACCGTGAATTAATTTGCACTTTTCAAAGCCCCTGATGGATACTTTTCATTTTAATTAAGTATATATTGCAGAATTTTGAACTTTGAAAACTAGGTAAAATAATTCCCGCATTTGCTTTACAGAATCTACAGCACTGGATATAAGGCTAATTATAAAGGAGTACACTAGTAGCTTCTCAGACTAGAGTTGAAAGCCCAACAAATTGTTCTCAGCGGTTCAAATACTTGACTATATGCTTGTTTGTTTTTAATTTGATGTTTGTGTTTTGATCATCTTAAAAAATAAGTATACCTTGGAATGATTATTTCATAACTAAGTACTGCTACTTGATTCACATATTTATATTTACCACCACTATCCACTATAAACAACCACTGTAATTGTGATGGACTATTGAGAACAGAATAAAGTGAATTTGATACAAAAACAAATTGCATTCATAGTAAAATGACTAGAGGTGAAAGCTAACTGATGCAATATACTATATCAAAGAAGGGAGAAAACTGGTAAGGGAACTGAATCTTTATAAAGTACTCAGTAGTATGGGCATGGTGAACTCATAGAATCTCTGTACTAACACAGTAATATATTGATATTACAAATGATGTTTTGGATTCAGCAAATATCACAGTTTGTCCTGTTAAATTAATATTGGTGATTCAAAATGTTTTGGCCTTATAATTGTATCTCATTTGAAAAATTTCTTTTGTGTTATACTTCTAAGTCATCTGTAAGTATAGAGTTAAGCTCTGATTTAATATTTGTACATTTTTAAGTATCATTATAATAAAATAATTTGTCAACATTGTGGGTCCAGAATAACCATCTTTATTTCAAAAGGGGCCCATAAAGTCCATGAGTTCCAGAAATTGCATTAGTAGCTGATGGTCAAAGCCTTCAAGAAAGTGTTGCATTATGATCAAACTTTATTATACCAAATTAACAAAACATAAAAGAAGTGATCAAAAGTGTAGATAATTATTAATATGGAAAAAGCAGCTTTCGAGGTAACAAAGTAAATTTCTGAATTCTAAAGATATTTTCAGGGTTGGAAAAATCAAGATTGAGAAAGATTTACATCCTGACAGTGCCACCAATGAACTCCTACAATAGGCAACTTCCACAAGTTATTGAAGTGTGTGTGTGTGTACATGTGTACGTGTATCCCTTCTTCAGTGCTTTGGAGATCCTCTCCCTACTGGACTACTTTTTAATTTTCCAATGAAAGGCAATGTCAAAATGGTATTCATTTTTTAAAAATTACTACATAACATATTTTCTAGAAAACGTCTTTTGTAAAACAGGACATCTTTGTTTCACCTCTTGAGACCTGTTATCTATAACAAGTTATTGTGTAAATAGTAAATCTGCTTTTGCTAGTTTCTAAACTTTATTTTCAGCTTCCTGTGTCTATAAATGTTTGTTCTCTTTTAGGGTGTACACAGTACCTGTTAGAAGGACACCCTTTTTATGTTTTTTTTTTCTTACCCTTTCAAAGTTGAGAAGAATATCTGTGAGAGTGTGAAAAGGTCTAAGTGCTGCACCTTTGAATGGAGTATTATATTAATTGCAAACATTGCAAACATGGGTTGCTATTTTTTTTTTTTTTTTTTTTTTTTTTTTTTTGCTTTTTTGCTCAATGTCAAAATATTTAGTTACATCCTGACCCAGTCCTGGTTATCTAGGCACTTCTGAACAGAGATATACAATTTGAAATTGCTTTTTGGAATGCATTGGAAGAGGGCAAGAGGGTAAGTAAAGACATTAGGTAGATCCCTTGTCTACACAGAATCCTTTCCATAATTTTCCCCCATTCCAGTTTAAGTCTAATTTTATATCAGGAATTCTTACCTGTCTTTTTTATTGTCTTTCACTGGGGGGCATGATAAAGAGTCTGAGTTGTAGAATGCTTTTAACTTTCCAAAACCATTCTAAGAATATTCACAAAGTAAATAGCCACATTTGTTGAGCAGTAAGAAGACACTCAACATTGTGACAGGCATTCAAGGGTCCTCCTGGGTCACACAACAGCCCTGACCACTACCTCCCTATCCAAAATTCCCCTGCATAACACAGGATCACGTGTGTGCAATATTTATTTACTTTTCACTTGAGCTCCCAAAGGAATGTTTACTGCTAAATTCCTAGAGCCCAGCTTAGTGCCTAGTACAAAGAAGGCACTCAATAGAAATGCCCTGGAATGAATGAAGGAAGAAAGAGATGGTCGATCTAGGAGAGGATTCCATGCTCTTATTTGAGGAAGCAAGGAAGGCATCTGAAACACTGGAAAATGAATTAAAAATGCATAAAGGCAGGCATCTGCTACAAAAATCCCACACAGGGCAGAAAGTGGGACAGATTATTAAGTACAAACTGAGGAAGTAGAACAATCTTTTGTGATTCCAACGTGAAAGCAAAGCCCAAACTGGGATGCACCTCACAAGACAGAAAGTGTATTTGAAAAATATGCTTTAACTGCACCAGACAAGAAAATAGAAGATAAAAAACATGGTCTATCCCTTTTACTGTGTGGGAAGGGAAAGCAAATGACTGTTTTAAAAAGGCAAAAAATATCTAAGGCTATTGAAAGAAGATTTTAGGAGATGGCTCTTTTCGTATCAACAGTTTGTGCTCCTGCAAACTGTCCAAGCCATGACCTGTTATATTTCAGAATGCATAGAAAGTGGTAAAGGTCAAAGAATCTCTCTGAAACTAGCAGAGCCAGTCCCATTGGATCCATGCCCAGGGACCTGACAGCATAAATTAATTCTTTTGCTTCCACCTTCTCCATGTAGGGTGGACAGAACATTGCTTTAGGAAACAGGAGACCCAGGTTCTAGTCCTGGCTGTGCCACTGTCTCAGTGATTTTGAGCATGTCACTTTACATCCTCAGTTTCTCTGTGGAGAAATTGGATTATTCATTCTGCCAGTCATTGGTTTGTAAGATGAGAACATTTCAAATTTCTTTTCCCCCTAAATAATGCGTGTACATAGTTTATAAAGCCAAATGGCATTTCAAGTAATAAAATTCAGCATTCCTTTTCCCCATTCCTTCCTATTCTGGATCTCAGCTCTCATGGGTAATCACTTTAAACTCTCTTAGCTATCGCTTCTAATATTTTACCTCACCATCTCTTATACTGCCTTTTCTTGATTTTCCAATTTAAGTAATATCTATTGGCTTCCTATTATGGCAGATGAGGATTTAATTTACATCCTCTACCTTCCAAGCCCACTTACACCGCCCCCATTTTCCCAATGTCATATTTTTGTTAATATTCAGTGCTTATGTTACTATAGCTAGGTAAATACCATTCACAATTGAGCCAAATAGTGTACTCTGAAACTTTCTATTTCTCTGCTTTACATTGTTTTTGTTGTTGTTTATTTCCTTGCTTCATTTTCCATGGATGTCATTGATTCAGTCCCAAACTTTCTGAGCAAACTGTAGAACTCCTCCCAGTTAGAAGCAGGCATACTAGACTACCTCTCAGTTGTAACATTTCCCTGTAGAGACCTCCCTCTAGGAGCCTTTGTCCTTTCTGCTCCACTAGGCCTAGCTGCTGTCTAAGCATGCAGTAAAGCTGCTGTCTGGGGTCTGACCTTCACCTTCTCTTTAGTGTTGGCGCCCTCTTCTCTGTAGCTTATTCTTCTTCATCCTCAGTTTACTCATCCTCCAGTAGCTTCTTAAGAAGGAGTACATGGGAAGTAAATTTTTTAGGTCTTGCATATCTGAATTTTTTTTTATTCTACCCTTAAACTTGATTGATTGCATATGAAATGCAAGGCTGGAAACAATTTTCATCCATAATTTTGAAGATACTGTTCTATTGTCATCTCTTTTCCATCATGGCTATTGAAAGTCCAATGCCATCTGAGTGCCCGTTCTTTGTGTGTGATTTGCTCCCTTTCTTCTCATCCAGAAGTCACTATGAGCGTCTCTTGGTCCTAACGTTCTAATATTTTAAGGTGATGGACTATGGCATAGAGCTTTTTTCATTCACAGGGCTGTACACACTGTGAGCTTTTTAAATCTGATGTCAGGTCCTTCAGTTTTTGGAGATGTTCTTATATTATTTACTTGATAATATCTTTCCTTCCATTTCCTCTTTCCTCTTTTACTTGGAATTCTTAGGAGTTGTATGTTACACTTCCAAGATTCTGTTTCTTTGTCTTTTACTCTACTTTCTGGGTGTTATCTTCAACTTTATTTTTTTATCATATTTATTAACTAATATATTATCTCTTGTATTAATTTCCAAGAGTTCTTTCTTGGTTTTTGGTTATTATAGCACCCTATACATGTTTCTTATATCTCTAATAAGAGTATAGACTTTTGGAGCTTTCTTTGGCCTTTGAATTGTGTTTGTTTCCTATGAGTTATTTTTTTATTATTTGTTAATTTCAGTTCCCAGTGTGTATATCCAATAAGTTGTGTATATTCAACATGACATACATTAGACAAGTGCTCAGTTGTGAAACTGTTTAAGAAAAAAATCTTTTTATTCTAGAGTCATTTTAGAGATACAGAAAAGTTGTGGCGATAGTACAGAGAATTCCCATGTACCTCACACCCAGGTCCCCTGTAATTAGCATCTCACATTATAAAGGGACATTTGTTACAATTAATGAACCAGGATTAATACATCATTATTGACTGAAGTCTATACTTTGTCCATATTTTTTTTTTAGTTTTTCTCTAATGTCCTTTTTCTGTTCCAGGACCCCATCAGGGATAATCTATTACACTTAGTAGTCTTGCTACTTAGGCTGCTCTCGACTGTATCAGTTTCTCAGACTCCTTGATTTTGATGATCTTGACAGTTTCAAAGAGTACTGTTAGGTATTTTGTAGAATATCCCTCAATTTGGATTTGTCTGATGTTTTTCTCATGATTTGACTGAGGTGATGGGTTTGGGGGAGAAAGGAAGACCAGAGGTAAAGTACTATTTTTATCGCATCATATCGAGGGTACATACTATCAACACAATTTATTACTGTTGATGTTTTGATCACCTGGCTGAAGTCGTGTTTGTCAGGATTCTCTATTGTAAATTTGCTCTCTTTTTTCCTCCCTTCTCATGAATGACTCTTTGAAAGGGAGTAACTATGCACAGCCATCTTTAAGGAATGGAGAGTAATATTCTACCTCTTTTAGGGCAGGGTAGCTGCAGAAGCTCTTTGGAATTTTTCTGTGTGGAGATCTGTCTATTCTCCTAATTTGTTTACCTGTGCGATCATTTATTTATATTTATATTTATTTTCTACTTCAGGCTATAATCTGGTACTGCTTCATTTATTTTGTTTCTCAAATTGTGAAAAAGCTTTTCAATTGTAAACCTCAATCTAAAAGGAAGACGTGGTTTAACTAATGTAATTATATCCTATATCTTAAATATACTTCTTGATCCCCTTACTACCTGAGAACATGCAAGGCATATAGGATGAACACTAAATAACTGTTTGGCTAACTTATTGATTAATTTTAAATATTTAATAATATCTAATGACTAGTGCCATGTTCCATGAGAGCTCTTAGATGCATAAGGCTCTCTCAAGAACCTGTAATATTATTAGGAAAAGAAACACAAAACAATTAGAAAACAGGTCGGCATTGTTACAAAGTGCCAAGTGGTGTCATTTTCACATTTTGAGAGTGACAGATCTCAGGGGCCTGAGAGATGACTCTGGAGGCATCCACGGTGACAGGCATCCCAAAGAGGCTGGGATTAATTTAGACAAGGAGAAAATGGGGGAAGGGCCTTTTAATCAAATGGGGTATAACAATTATCATCCATTCTATTTTTAAAAGTCACTTGTCTTTTAGAAGTATATCCTACAATCCCTTTAATTTTGTTTTGTTCTTGTTTTTCTGCTTCTGTCTACATATGCATTACAGAAGTCAACAAACAATATTTAATTATACATTGTGGTTTCCAACCAACCAAACCCTTTCCACACTCACTTCTTGGTCCCCTCAGCAGTCCTGTGAAAGAGGCAGTTAGGGCAGGTATTGTGTATAGTTCCATTTTAAAGGTGGGGAAATGGAGACCCCCTGGTTTGCAGTAGGTTATACAGGTTGCAAATAGGAAAGGTGAGTCTAGAACCCAGGGCTCCTGATTCCAAATCCAGTGCTATGCTCTTTATCCTGCAATCCCTGGTTTTGTCACAGGGAAAGCTGAGGTGTGTAGGGACAGGAGTGATGGAGATTATTGAAGCTCAGCTTTGTGGTTTATTTGGTCTCTTGTGTCCCTGCTCACCCTTCTCAAGTGAAATTTGATATGACATCTTTAAAGGCTAGAACGGGCTTCCTGCACTTTATCCCCTTTCCTTTGCCAGGAAAGGGACATCTGTACCACTGTTCTTTACGGTTTAACACACTGTTTAATGAAAAAACCATTTGGCCTCCAATCCTGGTCCCATCTGGGAAGTGGCTGCTGGTGCTGCAAATCGGCTGTCATTCAAGCAGGCAGACCAGGCTGGAGGTGAAACAAGGCTTCTCCTCTCCTGGCCCAGGGAATGTTCTGAGGTCCCCTGGTTCCGGTGCCCTCCACACACTTGGCTGTCTGTGGTGTCCTCTATTAGGAAGGGAGCAGGGAGAAAGCAAACACCACCAGGGAAAGCTTTTTCAAGGTCCTTTGAAGGACTCGCACTGCAGGAGAGTGATGGTTTTGAAAATTTTAGCTCAGCAGAGCCTTAAGCCCTCTTTTGAGGGGAAGCTTTCTGTCAATAGAAATTTGGTTCTTAGAATTTGTTTTCCCTATTTTCCTTTGTATGTTTCAACACTTAGTATGTTTGGGGACTACCCAAATATGAATTGACCAACACAGCTTTCGAAGGTCAAGCTATCTAGAAGCCTGTGCCTTGGCTCCAGCACCTCCTTTTGCCATTTCTGAGTCCATTCTTCTCTCTAGATTGTTGCCTGTGAAGGTCACCAATTCTCTTTTGAGAACTCAGGCCCTGTCTTTGGGTGGCTTCTATTCTGGTTCCTCCATTTCGCAGATGTGTGGCCTTGGACAGGTGACAATGTCTCTAAGCCTCATTTTCCTCATTGGAAAAGAGCAATAGTAAAAATGCGAGCTTCAGGGGGCCATTGTGAGTGTTCAGTGAAACAACACAGGGCTCCTAGCACATGAAAGAATCCTTAAAATGTTAACACTCTTACTGGCTGTGATTCAGCAAATGTAGCTATTTCTCAGTGCTTCAGGAAAAAGCCTGCTCTTGCCCTCCATCTAGAAGCAGGCCTTGAGATTGGCATGCAAATAACTGATTTATAATATAAGAAAAAATTCTCCATCCAAGAGGTATAGGAAAACTACTAGGGAGAAGGGGAATTCAGGGGTAGGAAGATCACAGAATTTTGGGGCCAATACCTTTAATTTGGTTCAAATGGTCTCAGAAAGGACCTATCTGGAACATAAGTTATGGAGTTTAGTACACTTAGAGTAAAGAAAATCGCAGAGGATTAAAAATATATTTTGGCAACATCAAAGAGTTCATTTGCAGGAACACAAGAGCAAATAAGGAAATGTGATTGGTAGGACTGGAAAAGTGGTTTGTGCTTAGAATATGGAGAGCCTTGAATGCCAGGTTATAGAGCTTGGGAGAACTGAGAGCCTACCGCACTCTCAAGGAGAGCTAGGTTTGATAGATCTACCATATTTTCAGTCTCCCTTAACTGCCATTGGGTCTGCACTTCCTTCTGAAGAATTCTTCCTGCCATCCCTTCCTTCTGTAAGTATTTATTTATGACCTGAGTTTATACTGAGGTTCCTGGAAAGCCAAACAAAATTGCCTGTGTATGAATACTTTAACAGAATTAAATGAAGGTCAAACTATGGTGACTTTTTTATGTCACCAACATTTAATGTGGGAGGTTTAATCAAGGTTCACTAGAGTGGGGCTCTTGATTATATATAATTTCCTTCCTTTTCTGCTGACTTGAAGTCCGTTGCTAATTCTAGCTTTTCACTTTTTATCACCTCAACTAGATTATTCCTGCCCCACTCCCCAAATTTACTGAATATCCACTAGCCCAGATACTTTAGAAGTGTAAAAGAAGTGTAAATCACAATACTTATTTTAAAAGACTGTAATCTTGCAAATGAACAATACTCATGGAATTATTTGAAAATGGTACAAGTCTGCCAGGGAGTTTTCTCCCAATTCAGAAAACTCAAGAGACTGGTTCTATAATATAGGAGTATATTCGGGGTAGTCAGAATGGGTCAAGATCATAGATGGGTAAAGCTCTGGAGAAAGTGAGACATTGAAGTAAGTGAAGAAAGGTAAGGAGGAGGTGCTATGCCTGAGAAATAGCATGAGTAAGGTTCTGAGGTAGTTGGAGAAAACAGGGGGAAATGAGGAAGGTCACATGCTTGCCTAGAATCAAGAGTCTGTACAGGCAGATGAAACTGGCCAGGTAAGGGAGGCCCAGGTACTGAGGACCTTGAATGTCAAATAGGGCTGGTCATCAAATGGTCTATAGTGTGGGCCATCTTCTCCTATTTGGTAATGGAAATATGGAGAAGGTAGAAATAAATTTTTCATCAGTAGGAAAAGAGAGATGTGCTTTAATCCAAAATTCATTAGGAAACAAATGTCAATTGTCTACCCAGGCTTTTGACCGGGGTGGGTCAAAGAAGGCATATGGAATGTTAGACATACCTAAAGGGCCTATATTAATAGAACAAGGTGGTTTCAAGACTCTGAGTGAAAAACATACATCCCAAGGAAACCAAGGAGGAGAGGTGCTTGGCTTTTCCTTTCCAGGCTGGGGGCTATGGGGGAACTGGCAAAGGAGGCAGATAGATGTCTGCCACCTTGGAACCTTGCTGCTAAAATTTTATTTCAGAATTTCCCTATGTCTGGCAGCCTAGGAATTTTGAGTTGAGGTGAGCTTTGCATAGAGATTGCAGAGCTGACAGACCTGGAAAGTAGAGCCTTCTGCTTATTTCAAGTTTAACTATATCCTCAATTGTCAGAGTGGCATCGTGCCCTGGGATCTGTCCTGGAACATCCTCATCTTGGCCTTCCCGGACTTCCTTGGCTCAAGAGGAGGGTGGAAATCTGAGTGATCAGACGTGTACAGATGGAGTCATCTTCCCCTGGAGATAGTGAGTTCCCCATCACTATCAAGCAGAAGTTTTCAAGCAGAGGACCATCTGGCAGGGATGTTGTCCAAAGTACTCATTCATTACATGGGTGGTCAGAATGATGTTAAATAGCTAATATGGATTGAGCACTTAACTGGGTGCCGAGCTCTGTATTTAACATTTTACGTGCCTTCCCTCCTATATAAGTAAGGGATGCTATTATCCCCATTTTACTAATAAGGAAACTGAAGCTTTAAAGAGGTTAAGCAACTTGCTGAAGATCACATAGCCAGTAAGTGATAGAGGTAAGATTTGAACCAAGCCTGTCTGATTCTATGGTCCATTCTCTATTTTTTTTAAACTTTTCTGTTTTCAGACAGCACACTGAAGCCCACACTCTTCACAATGTACCTTACTGAAAATGACTTTTATACATCCTCCAGCTCTGACATTTCATAATTCCACTGCCGAAGATGAAGGCATCTTTGGTTCCTGACCTTTTCACTGGAATTAAGTTTCATTTACTCTCATGTGTGTTTGCTTCATTTCATGAGGGTACTTGTCTAAGGCAAAGGTGAAAATAAAATCAGAGCTTAAAAAATGTGAGGCAAAGAGCAGAAAATGCCTCTCCATACAACACCTGAGAGGTACAGTTTGAGTTGAAAAGCTCATAAGTGAACTAATACATGGCCAAGGGGTCAGCTGTGAACCTCGGGATCTGGAATACAGAAGGGAGAACCAGTTTGCCACCAGCTCTGCCCCTACATTGCTCACAGATGATCTCAGGCAAGTTCCTTGGAAGATGAGTGTTTGAGTGCTCTAATCCAGGTTGTTTTAAATTTTACTCCACAGAATTATAGTGTTCACAATAGATTCTATAAGTATTCATTGGGAACCTTCTGTGTACCAGGCATTTAGGTCAGGGGATGCCTCTGGAGCTGCTATAAGGGAAAGAGAGAATAATGAGACAAACTAGCCTTCTCCCCCTCACTACTTGAACAATGCCTTCTATTATTGTTTGTGCTATATTGGAATTGTAGTTAAGATTTTAAGAGATTACATAAATCAAATTCCTTTTAGAAAGCAATCATTTTATTCTCACACTCCCAATTGACAGACAGTTAAGTACAAAGAGATGAGGTGACTTGCCCAAGTTTCAGCTCTCATTGCCAGTTGTTGGTGATGTGCAGAGTGATTCTTTTTAATTTATCCCCAATGCATCGTACCTCCCCAGGCTTCAAGTCCTATATCCCTATGATGAAGGAGTGAGGCCAGATGCTCTTTAGGGGCTTTTCCAAGGAGAAAGCATTTTCATTTTCTGAATTTCTTGACCACTCACTATTTGACCAGTATTGTCCTTAGCTACTTCAGGCCATGATTGCTACAGTTCCTTTTGTTACCATCTCTCTGTGCCCTTTGTATTATGCTGGGGAATCATTGAAGGATATTGGTCTGGGCTTTGTTTAATCATGCTGAGCTTGTAGGATGGATCTTGGGGAAAGGTGAAGGATGAACAGATTGTGACAATTGCCTTTATTTGTTGAGTACTTAAGGTAGGGAGGGCTTGAGCAGCTGGAGCCCATTGTCATGATGAATATGCAGATACCTCTCTGCTCTACAAAATCTAGGACATCCTGGAATGATGTCTATTTAACTCCCATCGGGACCAATGATATCGTAAATATGGTGTAATGATTAGTAACAAACAGGCCTCAATAAGACCCAGGCTTTGCCATTTGCCGCTGCCAAGCTGTGCTTTCAGCATGGGCCCTAACTTTTCTGAGCTTCAGCTTTCTCTCCTGTAAAACAAGTGCAATAATTCCCATGATACAGGGTTGTTGAGATGATTTAATGCTATGCACAGAATTTAGTACAGTGTTGGATATATAGTAAGCACTCTCTAAATGGTGTAGCTGATACTATATTTTTTCTCATTTTGGTTTAAAATCTCCAAGAGGCCTCAGAAGCCTCAAAATCAGTCCTACTTCATTTTATTGTGATGTTGCTGTCATTGACACATGATGAACAAGCTTTTATATTTCTCCCTGGAATTTTACCTCAGGGGTCTACCGTGTGTGTGTGTGTGTGTGTGTGTGTGTGTGTGTGTTGAGGGGTGGGCTCAGGAAAGAGAAAGGGCCAAGAGAAAGTGAATTAACTTGTTACTTTAGTGTAATTTTAGTTCTCTATATACAAATTAAGTTGGTGGCCCCTAACTTTCATCAAACATCTGAATTACCTTCAGAGATTGTAAATGACAGCCCAAAAATGAAATGTGTATGGCTTACAAAATTTCCAGTTTTAAAAATTAGTTGCCGACATTTTAAAACCAGAAATTTCAATTTCGTCCAAAACTCTAGGTTTCCCTCTCATTTTAATCTAAATCTTCATATCTTGGATAGCAAGTCTTTCCACCTTGTTTTTCTTCAAAATTTCTTTTGGCTGTTGTTTGGCCTTTACATTTCCATATAGATTTTAGAATTTGCATGTCTAATTAAAAAAAAAAAAAAAACGCAGAGATTTTAATTGGGATAGCATTTAATTTACATATCAATTTGGGAGAATTGATATCTTTACTGAATCTCTCAATTCAGGAACATAATATGTCTCTCCACTTATTTATGTCTTCTTATATTTCTTTTAGCAGTGTTTTATAGGTTTCAGTATAGAGATCTTGCACATTTTTCATTTGATTTATTTTCAAGTACTTAATGATTTTTGATGTTATAGTTTCTTTTTAAGATGTGTTTATTGCCGCTATATCAAACTACAAAGACTTTTATATTCATTTTATGTCTACTGACTTTGCTAAATTTACTTCTTAATTTTAATATTTTTCTGTGGTGTTTTGAGATTTTCTATGAATGCAATGACATCATCTATGAAGAATGACAACTTTATTTCTTCCTTGCTGTCATTTAATATCTTTTTTTGTATTGCCTTATTATACTGGCTAGCACCTCTAGACAATGTTGGATAGAAGTGTTAGTGGGCCTCCTTGTCTGCATTTGTATTAAGATGCAAATCCATGTCTGCTTCAGTATTTAGTATGATGTTTGCTGGAGGCATTCCATGGAGATACTTTATCAGATTTAAGGAATCTCCCTTCTTATATTACTAAGGGTTATTATCATGCATGGAAGTTGAAGTTTACCAAATGCTTGCCTGCATCTACCAAAATGATCGTGTGATTTCTTTGTTTATTCTATTAACTTAATGAATTACCTTAGTTGACTTTCAAATGTTAAACTGTATTCCTGGAATAAACCCAGCTTGGTCATGTGTTGGCTCCTATATTCTATTTGCTAATATTTTAAGACTTTTTTCCTCCTAGTTATGAAATAAATTGCCTGTAATTTCCTTTTCTTGTAATGTCCTTGTTCAATTTAATATCAGAGTTATGCTGACCTCATAAGATGAGCAAGGGAGTGTTCCCCCTTTCTTTTCTCTGGAAGAGTTTGTGAAAGATGGATGTTTTTTATTCTCTCAGTGTTTCATAGAATTTGGAGAGGTAATCTGGCTGGGCCTTGAGTTTTCTTTGTGTAAAGATTTAAACTTTGGATTCCATGTGTTTAATAGCTATAGCACTAGTCAATGTTTTTCTTCTTGTGACCGTTTTGGTAACCCACATTATTTTAAGAATTGTCCTTTCAACCTGTATTTTCTAATATCTTGGCATAAATTTGTTCATAATGTATCCTTGTTATCTTTTTCACATTGACAGTATCTATAGTTATGTTACCTTTTACATCACTGATAGTGTTTGTATGCATGCTCACTGCAGCACTTTCTTTCCTCAGATTCTTTAGGGGTTGATTTTGTTGATCTTTTCTAATGTATATTTCATATTTCATTAATTCCTACAACTTATTTCCTTTCTTCTATTCTTCATTTAATTTACAGGTTTTCCCCTACCTTCTTAAAATGGATGCTTAGCTCATTTATTATTTTTTTTACAACTTTTCTTCTTTCCTAATATATGCATTTAAAGCCATAAATTTCCTTCTGGGGATAAGTTTAACTGTATCACTCATTTCTTGCTTTCTTTTAATTTACTAAATTTTAAATATTCCAGTTTTTCTTCCTGTATTAATTTGCAAGTTAGACACCATTTAACTATTCAATAAGTGGTTACTTTCTTGGTTTATCAAATGTTATTATATAGTGATACTTTTACTCTCTTCCTAGACAATGCAAGGACCTTAAAACATTTTAGCTTTGTTTATTTATTTACCTACAAAATTATTTGACATTATTGTGTAATTTTTATATTTTTAAATGTTTAGAAATATAAGAATTATACCGCTATTGGTGTTATTTTATTCAGTCAGAATTTATGTGTATTTACCCATATATTTATATTTTTTATTCCTCTTTATTTCATTCTGCATCATCAAGTGTCCATCTGGAATAATTTTCCTTTTCCATGAGTAATATCCTTAAGTTTTTCCATTTATGTCGGACTGTTGATAACAAACTCTTTTCCTTTTGTTTGTATGAAAATGCCTTTATTTCACATTCACTCTTGAAAAAAAAAGTTTTTGCAGAGTAACAGAGTCTATGTTTGCAGCTATTTTCTTCCTTTACTAAAGATATCATTCAATAGTAATTTGTGGAGAGTCAACTGTCAGTCTTATTGTTGCCCTTTTGAAAGAAATCTGACTCTCCCCATCCCACCCCACAAACTTTTAAGAATTTCTCTATGTCTTTGATTTTCAGGACTTTTGCTATGCTGTGCCTAAATGTGATTTCTATTTATTTGCTTTGAGTACATTGGACTTCTTGAAAGTATGCCATGATATCATTTATCAGTTTTGGAAAGTTCTTGGCCATTGGCTTTTCAGACATTGTTTCTGTGTCTTCCTCTTACTCTTCTTCTGAGGAAATTCCATTTACATGTGTATTAGCCAGTGTTTTAGTTTGCTAAGGCTACAGATGCAAAATATCAGAAATAGGTTGGCTTTTATTAAGGGAATTTATTAGGGTAAAAGCTGACAGTTCCAAAACTGTGGAAATGTCCAAATCAAGGCATTATCAGAGATGCTTTCTCACGAAAGGTCAGCTGCTGACAGATCCTGGACTCCTGCCACTTGGCAAGGCAAGATGGTGGCCAATTTCTGCTGAGGTCCCTGACCCTTCTCCTCATTTTAGGTTGCCCCACTGATTCCAGCCTCAGGCCTCTCTCTCAGCCTCTTGGGGTTTCTTCTGTCCCTCAGCCTTTTGTGGTTTCTCTGACTTTTTGGAGCTGTAGAAGATTCTGGAGTCCACTTTCACATAGCAGCGTAAAAATTATGGCTGTTTTTCTCGGCGTGTTTCTGCTTTCAGTTCTCAGTTTATATAAGACTCCAGAAGAGGGTGGAGGCCTAACCTAGAAGAGGGTGGAGGCCTAACCTGGGTCACATTTTACTAATGTAGTCCAATCAAAGGCCCTAAAGCAATCTAATAAAAAAGTGATCTAATCAAAATTTAATACAATCAAAGGGTTTCACACCCACAGAAATGGATTAGTTCAAAGAATATGATCTTTTCTGGGATTCACAAAATTTCAAACTGCCGTAGTCAGGGTTCTCCAGGGAAACAGAACCAACAAGAGATATCTCTAAATATTATGAGATTTTTAATAAGAATTGTCTCACATGACTGTGGGGTTGCAGAGGTCCAAATTCTGTAGGGCAGATCACAATCTGGGAACTCTGATGAACATTTTCTATGAATTCCCCAGGAGAATCTGGTTGGCAAAAGTAGAGATGGAAATTCTTCTGACTGCTGAAATCATCACTTCTCTTTTTAAAGCCTTCAACTGATTGAACAGGACTTCTCTCATTATTGAAGGTAATCTCCTCAGTTGATTGTAGATGTAATCAGCCATAGATACAATCAACTTATGGATGATTTAAGTCCACAAAATGTCTTCACAGTAAAAATCAGGCCAGTGTTTAACCAAACAACTAGGCATCATCACCTGGCCAAGTTGACACATGAACTTAACCATCACAACATGTATATTAGAGCTTTTCACTGAATCCCCTGTATCTCTCACATTCTTTTTTCTATTTTTCATCCTTTTTCCTTATGTGCTTCATTCTTATTGTCTTCTGATTTATTTTGAAATGTACGGATTCTCTTTTCAGCTGCATTCAATCTGCTGTTATGTCTATCTATTAAATTCTTGATACCAGTCATTATACTTTTCAGGTTTGGAATTTCCTTTTGACTCCTTTACATGGTTTTCAGTTTGCTGCTGAAATGATCAGTCTTGTGTTTTATCTCCTGGAAGATTTAATCATATTGGATTATAAAATCTATGTCTAGTATGTCTTATTTCTCTAATATTTTGAGCCCCTGTGGATCTGTCATATTTTCTCTTTCTTTTTCTCTTCATTTTTATCTATAGTGTCTTATCTTCTGATGTAAGTGCTTATTTTTTTATTGTGTGCTAGACATCGTATTTGCAGAATTATTAGAAGAACAATTTTGGGTTTAGGATGTTGTTTTCTTCTCCCTGAGTGGATATATATTTGCCTGTTTCACTAGCAATCCATTAGCACTTAAATCCATTTTCAGGGATTGAAATGAATTGACGTTAAACTGCAGTCCCTGCCAAGCACCTGTCTTTTTCCAGTTAATCTTTGCTCCAATGAGCAGTCCTTCTGGATCCCAACCCACAATGATTAGGGTTTAGCAACCTCCCCTCACTGCAACCACTTCTTGATTCTGGACTCCAAACCCCATCTTCCTATCCCTGGTAAACTTTAAATGTGTCCCCTCTTAATTGTGTTGCTGCCTCCTCTGGAATTGGCAAATGTGCCCAGGTCAAAGCAGCTCCAAACACAAATCTTAGCTCCAAAGGTCTCCTCCTTCCTTAAGACCTGGCCCTATAGTTATTCACTATATAATTAGCTCTTCTATACTTGCAAGCAGATTTAAAAAATATTTTGCCCCATTTTAATAGTTGTCCTCATTGGGAACATTGGTCCAAATAACATGGTCCCTCACTATCAGAAGGGGAAGTCCTCTGCCTTCTCTTTAAATACTGACAGACATCTATAGTGGGCGGAGCCTGCCCCCATAAGATGAGATATGCACTCTCCCAGTCACTATACTGTCCAGCAGGTATTTACTGCTCATTTGTATTAGCCCCAATCATTGTTGGCATTTGGGATTGGGACTCTTGCCTGCAAACCTTTCTAAGACAAAACAGAAGATAAACTATTTGATCTTCTTGGGCTTATTTCTTCTAAATCAGGCTTGATATTCTTGGTGAACAAAGGTGAACTTTTTGCAATTTTTCTGGGAAGGAACCCCTAACCGTTTTATTGGGCTGGTATTATTCTGCTTTCCGTGTTTCTGGAATATCTAATGGGCTCAGGGCTTCCCTGTAAGGGTAGATGACCAGACTGCCTTGTGCTGCAGAACATCTGCACAGAGCTGGATAACTAGGCTTAGGTGTGAAATAAGACCAGGACGGTATTGAATGGAGGGTTGAGGGCAGGATGACTTACAAATAGATGGCATATACCTCCCATGGGTTGTGGAGGCCACTTCCAGAGTAGCTGTCCATGTGAAGAGTGTCAATGCCTTCCATAATGACAAGCAGGGTAAAAATAAAACAATAAAAAATGAAGTAGAAGGCTCAACTCTCCATTCCAAAGATTTGGAAATCTTTCTGTCTCAAGGACTAGCTTATTCAGTTTAGATCTTATCCCTGGAATGGAATAAAATTCTACCAAGACTTCCAGATTTTCTGGGGAAGACAGATATTTCTTTTGGAAAATAAACTCCTGTCCTTTTCTCAATCAAGTTCAATAAAAATTACTGAATACAGCTACTCTATGCAAAATAACCTCTACCTTCAGGGAGAAAGTATTTTCCCTGATTGTGGTTGAGAGTGCAATCTCCATAGCCAGGCTGCCTGGATTCCAATCTTGTTTCCAGTACTTACAAGCACTGTGATCTTGGGCAAGTTATTCAATTTCTCTGCTTTGCAGTTTTCCTATCTGTAAAATGAAAGTAATAGTGATACTTACCTCAAAGGATTGTTGTAATGATTGAAAAAGGCAATGCATGTAAAGTATCTAGAACAGTGACTGGCACATAGTAAGAGCTCAAACAAACCTGCTATTTATAATTAATTTTGTTTTATTACTATAATTATTTAAAGATATTTAACATGCTTACCTTCTGTCTTCTTCTCAGGCTCAATGGTCCTGGGTTTCTTATCTCTGTTCTGCACTCTTTCATTTAAATTCTAAACATACTGTCATCATATTAACTAAACATTATTTCTTTCTTAATTGGATGTTGGGATTAGATTGGGAATTTCCAAATCTCACGCTCATATAAGAGATCTTTTCAAAAGACACAGATCCCTAGGGCCCACCCACAAGATTTCAATTCAGTAGGTCTGGAGTGGAACCTGGCAAGCTGTATTTTTAAAGGGCTCCCTGGATGATTATGATATATAGCCAGTTTGGAAGCACTGGACTCTGATAAGCTGCAGAGTCCCAATCAAGGTTGTGCTGGAGCTAGCTTGTATAGCCCATGACAGCCAAGAGTCACATACTTATGACTTTTGCAAACTGTTTAACCGTTAGTAGTTGTATTAGTCAGCCAAAAGGGGTGCTGATGCAAAGTGCCAGAAATCTTTTGGCTTTTATAAAGGGCAAAAGCTTACAGTTACAAGGCCATAAAGAGTCCAACTCAAGGTACCATAAGAGGTACTTCCTCACCATGTCTGTTGCCATGTGTTGAAACAAGATGGTGGGCGACATCTGCAATGGTTCAGCCTTCCTCTTCCTCTTAAGGCTCTATGGGTCCAGCTTCTTCTGATCTCAGCTATAGGCTGGAGGGCTCGTTTCTTTCCAGGCTCAGCTGCTCTGTACTCTTCACAAGATCAGCTGTAGACTATCAGGCAAATGGCTCATCTCTCTTACCGGGGCCACAGGATCAAAGTTCATTCCTCCTCTTTGGAGCTGTCTCTATCCCTCTGTTTATTTCTTCTTCTGTGTCTCTACTTCTGTGTAAGAATCTGTTTTAGCAGCCCACCAAGGGGTGGGGACTCAACCTTGCATGCCCTAATGACATGGTCAAATCAAAGCCCTAAACTTGATTTAACAAGTAAACGTAAAGCCTTTAAATTTAAATCAATCAAAGGGTAGCATGCCCAGAGAAACAGACCAGTTTACAAACATAATCAATGTCTCTTTTGAAATTCATAAATAATATCAAACTGCCATAGTAGTTATTACACCATGGAAAGTGGCAAATGTTGCAAAATCCTTTTTTTTTTTTTCTTTCTGGAGATCTAGTTTACCAGCACACCACTGGCAGAATGTTCTCTGCCCCTTAGATTTGGAGTATCTCCATCTGACCCTGTTTTGGTTGGGATTCGCAGTCTCAGAGTTTTGATTTGTTGCGGTTTGGCTTCCCAGGCACTGGGCACTCTTGTGGCTGATAGGGCTTGCAGCTGGATATCCCTGCAACCCATTATCAAGCTCTCTATCATGTCTTCAGTGTAAGGCAGAGGTGGAAAACCGGTGGCCCGGTGGTGCATCCAATTTGCAGATGTGTGATCGTTAACGTTCACAGAACTTTAAAATAAAGGTTTGAGGTGGCTTTTAAAAATCATGTTATTGCACATGAAAATCCATATTCTCAGATTTTCTTTAAAAAAATAAAAAATAAAAAAGTGAAAAGATCTGGGCCCGCATTTCACTTGACAAAGTTTGACTAAAGCTGAGTGAGCACTGGCAGGGGGAAAAAGTGTCCTCTCACCTGTCTGTTAATTTATGCTTCATGCATGGCCTCTGAGCTTACAGTTCCTCGAGGACTGGGAAGCAATGTGCTCTGTTGGAAAAGGTGCCAGAATGGAGTTGTGGGTTTGTAGTCCTGGCTCTGCTTTGAATTCATTGCATAACCTTGATGGAGTCACTCTCCCTATCTGAGCTTTAGTTTCTCATCTGTAAACTGGGGAGAATGTATGCCTGGTCTCCCTCTCAATGACATTGGGAGGATCTGAGACAGGGGAATATGAACCCTAGACTACGAGCTGCAGAAAAGTAATTATTGTTAATGTTGATTCCTATTATCTACCATTTGTACTCAAGTGGGGTTGACTGATTCTGGAACAGGTTCCAGTAGAAGAAAGTCTTGAATGTGTTGGAGTGCTGAGAATGGATGGGAAGAGAGTGCTGTAAGGAGAGAAAAGCACACAAAACAGAAATACTAGTGAACTTACTGAATCCGCAGTATTCCTGAGGAAACTTTGGGAACATAAGAATTTGACGATAATATTTTCAGATAAAAGCGAAATATATGGGCCCAAAGGGATCATGGACCCAAAGGGATCATGGACCCTTGTGTGTTTCTCTTCACCGCCACATCTGAATATCAAGATTCAGATTCAGATCTGCATGTAAATCTCAGCAACATCATTTACAACCTGTGTGCCTTTGTGCAAGTTACTTAACCTTTCTGAGCCTCTGTTTCCTCCTGTATAAAACGGAGATAGTAGCACCTATCCTGTAATGTATTATAAAGATTCAATGAGATAATATATGCTAAGTGCCTAAAACATATCATCGATGTCCAATTAGCATATGCTAATTGTACCACTGGCAAACCTTGAAGTAGTTGAGGATGAGACATATTGCTAGTGGACATTTCCTAACCAGAAAAGAACTTTCCACAAACCCTAAGAGGCTCCTTTACTTCCCACTGCGCTGAGATAACTTGTCTGTTTTTTCCAGCCTTTGCTGCAAAATTCATACGCTACCTCAGCCACAAATGCCCAACAGCAAGTTTTGAGAGCCAGAGGTAGTATTAGCATTATAAAGTGTTTGCAGAGTTGGACCAGTGTGTGTTTCCACTTCATAAATTCTTAAATTTTGTCCCTTTTCAGCTGGAAAGTAGAAATATGGGCCCAAAGAACACTTATTTATTTTTGATTCCTACCACCTTGTGTGTTTCTCTTCACCGCCACATCTGAATACCAAGGCGAGAAGTGCTCAAATTCCTAAGGGGCTCTGGAAGGCTAGAACAAATTAGCATTCTTGGAGTTCAGTTCTTTCTTTTGGACTGAACTCCTTTTTCTTTTCCTCCCCCAATAAAATTTTCTGTTCCAGAGAGTACTTTCTCAGTCACTCCTTTCCTAATGCAATTCTGTTTGATTTTCACCAAAATCTCCACTCTGTTGAAAGGAGATGCTGAGCTATGCCTCAGCAAGCACTTCAATTCCTAAACACCAGCTTTCTGACAGGAACTGTTCCAGATGCATCTTTATATTCAGTAATCATGCATTTAGCCAAAATGATTGACACAGCATTTTTTCATCCTTTCCAGCATTTCCAGCCCATTAGTCTTATTTGTCTTCCCTGGAAAGACTCCTCCGTCTTGGGTTCCTGCCAAATCAGTGAACATACAAATATACATATATGTCAAACATACCTCCTCATACACAGATGTAATAGGTACCAAGTCCATATCTGAGTTGAATATTCAATGTTTCACTTCTAGACTTCATGTCTCTACTAAGGTTTCTGTCAGCTGCTTCTTTCCTTCCTTCTTGCCTCCCTTTCTCTTTACTTTTTTCTTTCCCTTCTACTACCTCTTTATTTCCTATATACTTTTCCCAGAAACAGCCTCTAATTTTTTGTCAGGCATCATAGAATCTCATATTAATCAGCCTGAAATTGGTTTGAAAGAGTTTCTTATACAATCTTCTCACTTTGTTTATGGGAAATCTGTGGTCTGGAAGGGAAATCACATGCCATGGATGACTTTCCTTTGCCCTTAGGATAACACTTAAGCTCCCTAACACGCTCTACCTGGCTCTGCATGTCCAGTGCCTACCTGTCCCTTCAGCCTTATCTCCAGTCTGGTTCACACCTCAGTCTCCACACTGCTGGTGCACAAGCCCTTCAGTCCCTGCCTCAGGGCCTTTACACATGCTATTCTCTCTGCCTATACCATTCCTTGCATCTGGGCCCACACGCCTTCTTCACTGCAGGACTGTGAGACCTATTTATTCTTTGGGTCTCAGCTCAAATGCCACTCCTTAGACTATACACTCGAAAGTTCATTTTCTTCACAATTTGTAATCATGTATTTATTTGGGTATATAATTGTTTAATGCCTCTTCTTTGTTAGAAATCAAGTTCTGTAAGGACAAAATCTGTGTCCTTTTTGTTCATTATTTCCCCAGTGTTTATATGATGCTGGCATTTAATAGTAACAATAAATATTAACAATAAAGTAATAGTATTTAACATTTATTGAGGTCTTGCTATGTATAGGGCACACTGTTCTAAGCTTTTTACATATATTAACTCTTTTATTCCTTATAACTCTCCTATGAGGTGAGTGTGATTATTATTCCCATTTTACAGAATAATATAGGAAACTGAGTGGTTAGTCACTCACATAAGATTGTATAGCTGGAAAGTAGCAGAGCTACACCTTTAGTGTTCTGACCCAAGATTGCACCCCTAGCCATGCCATACTGTTTCTCTATTAGGTACTCTATTAATATTCTTTGAAAGAATAAATGAAAAATTCACCCAAATTGATTAGTAGCAAAGTTGATAAGTTGCTTGGTTGATAATTCACTCTTCTTTCTAGGCAAACGCACAGACCCTTGGGCACCAGAAAAGTGCAGTATAAAGAAAGAGAAGCAGGTTAACAAGTTGGCCTGATGCTGATAAGGACTATGGGAGAGACTTGGTGATATAGATAATGGAATGAAGTAGAAATCATCATTTTAGAATCAGACAGGACTCAGTGGCAGGTAGAAAAACACTGAATCAGTTGAAGAGGCCTTAAGATAAGAAGTCAGATTCTCCAAAAATATCAGGTAGATTTGCAGTTATCATCACTAACAATTTTAGGTAATTCTCATACTCTGGATGATATTTTCCAAACATGATTTGAAAGTGTAAGTAACAGCCAATTTTGTGGAACAAGTGGTCATAATTCTAAGATGACTGTTCCAGGAGCGTGCCTTGTTCACTGCTGTATCCACAGCACGTGGAAGAGTGCCCAGACAATAGTAAGTGCCCACTAAATATTACTTTAATGAATTATTGGAAAAATGCACATCAACAAATCCACCAGTGGGCACTTACTGAATACCTTCCATTAGCCCATGCAGTACAAGGAACGATGAGGTACATAAAGAAAAATAAGTCAAGATCCTTTTCTTGGAGAACTTATAATCTAGGTGGGGAACCAATAACTACTACCACTATCAATGACAGCCACTGGCACTGGGGATTTGCCATGTGCCAGGAGTTGTGCTACATCCCTTTACAAATTATTAGGTCATTTCCATACTTGCAGCAACCTTAAAGATGGCACTGTGCCTAATCTCCATTCCCAAATGTGGAAACTGAGGTTTTGAGATGCTAATTCCTTTCCCAAGATCAGACAATCAGACACTGGTGGAGCAGGATTTGAATTCAGATCTGTTTGACTCTAGAGCCAACGCATCCCATTATTGTGAGATCACCATCAATGGACAAGGCATATGGGAACTACAGGGCTTTACAGCGTTAGGGCCAGGAAGGAAGGGGGTGATGTAAGCAGTGCTGCTCAACCTCTCCAGGTCCTCTATGCTGATTACCTGGGCCTGACATACACCCACCCCCTACCTGCCACATTTGTTGTTGAGGTCCCAGAATCAGTGGCACTTCTTCTTGGAAGGCTTCTCAAACACTATAAGGTTGGATTACTTATGCCCTCCTGAATGCTCCTTTCACAACCCCATCCCTCTCCTAATCATGACCCTTCTTACTGCACATTCTAATCACTTGTGTTTCCCTATTAGTCTTTGAGTTCCTTTAGGGTAGTATTTTATCCTCCTACATGCTAAGGCAGTGTCTGGCATGTAGTATGTCATTTCATAAATATCTGTTGAATGAATGGGTTTTAGGTAGCAATTGCTTCTGCTGGATCCAATTAAATTTGAGGAGAGGAGCACATTCTTGGGTATGTGTTGAAGCTTCAGGGGAAAGGACTGCTAAGGCGTTGGACTTGGAGGTCATGTGGTTATTATATCATCTATACACCGCTGAGATGAGAAAAATTGGGTTGTTGGGAAGTCAAAATGAGGTAATGCTTTTAAGAACACAGCAGAGTGCCCCTTTCATTGTAAGCACTCCGATGTTTGCCAGCCACGGCCACTGTGGCTGCTGTTGCTGGAGCTGCTTGTCCTCTCAGCATTATAGGGAAAGTTGGGAGAGCAAGGCATTTCAGGCAAAAGGACACCTGTGAGTAAAATGACAGGGAAATGAAGAGATTTCCTGCTTTTGGTACAGACATTTGTGACATTGGCAAGAAAGGGTATAGAGTTTCATTCAGTACTGAGAGAGAGATTCCTATGAGCCAATGAATCAAATGCTTAGAAAATTAGTCAGCTGGTGAAATCATGCTCCAGGCCTGTTTTCTAAGAGCTGAAAGTCAAAATGAAGAGTCCAATTTTTGTACCTGATGACTGTCTTTTCCACTAAACCTATAGACAAGATTCTGAATGATGGCTACTATTTTATTCCCAGGAAGCAGATGAAGCAGCCATTTGGTCCCCCTGGGAATGTAGGCTGCTGGCTCTTCTGCTTTCTGAGGAAGAGTGGTGTGTTATCAGCCATATTGTTTATTATCTGGAAGCATGACACTGGTTTGGGCTCCGTTTCCGGTTATCTGCTCCTTTCCTAAGGTTGCCTGAGTATAATGGGAAAAAACATGATTTGGATCCTTGTGATTGTCAGGATTAGGGAGAGTGGGTGCTGCTATCCATGGTCCTTAATTGGTCTCATTACCTCTGATCACTTAGCCACCCACCTCCAGTCCATAAGCCCCTTCAGAAGTAGCCAGCTAAAGTACACTTCAGACCAGACCATTCGCCTCATCTGATACCTACACTACAGTGAACCTCCATGGCTCATCAAAAATTGCTTATCCTTCTATTAATGTCTGTTATTTGAGTCTACCTCCCTTTCTATCTTGTTTTCCTTAAATCCTCTTGATGTACTCAGTATTCCTCCCTACCCCTAAAAAACTCACAGCACCCCCCATGCACCCATGCCTCTTATGTACACTATGCTTTTGCCTTCCCTGGTTTTGCTCAAATTGCTTTCTCAACTTAGAATGCCCACTTCCTATTATTATTATCAAGAAAGCCTGGATTTATTTGTGGGATGGATGTAGTAGCAACTGGGAAGGTAGCAACATAGGATTATTGGTGGTTTTCTTCCCAAACACGATCAGTTTGCCTTGAAATTTGACTTAATGTTGCCAATTTGAAAAGGGTCAGAGTGACTGAACAACAACTCTCTGCAGGGTTAGGATGGATGGTTGATAAAACCAGTCTATGGTTCAAACTTTCTAGACTTTTACAACCCAAGAAGATAGTTTGCATTTTATGCTACATGCAACAACCCCATTTAACCAGCTTTCAGACGTCGAGCAACCTTAAATTTTTTTGAAAACATCTAGTATCTGAATGCAGAAATACAAAGATTTCTAAGCCAAATGGAAAAAAAAATGCATCACTTTTACACCCTGCAGGCAAATGCATGTTGACTGTAAAGTCTGTATAAATATGAGTTGAGTGATTTAACAGGTTTGGTTATTGAACTTGTTAACAACAGATGTCAGATAAGAACAACAGCAGGAGGGTGTAGATGGGAGGAGTGACAGCTGGCAAGGAGGGGGGGTGCCCATTAGAGACTACAGGTTCACCTTCCTTACCAACTCACAAGTATGAAGTGATCTAGGGACCAAAACAAACAAGCACACATGCTCCCACCTCAGGAGACCCTAAGGGAGTTACAACCACCAATGTGCATGATTATTAATCAGCACCTAGTTATATTTCAGCTACAAGCAAGGTTCTATTCCAGGAATTCAAGGAGAATAAAGTATAAAATCCTGTGCCTGTCTATTAAAGTATTTATCATTTGTGACACCACCATAGTAGCTGAAGTTATGTATATTAAGTTCTTTTAAACAAAAGCAAGGAATGTGTATAGAACCTATTAGAAATAATTAAATATTTACATTTAGCCACTTACAAGGGGAATTTGTTTACTCCCTTCTCCAAAATCCCTTTTCCTGACAATGCTAATAATGGAAGCATTTCTGGATAATGTCCTTGTAAAGTTCACACAGCTAGCTGTCTCTCTGCAGACTGAGATAACACATAGTTGTAACCTCACTTAGGGTAAGGGTAAGTCTTAATAGCTTGGTAAGACCATGATCAGAACACAGCTTGGTTTAAACTGTTTTCCCTCTTTTCTGTTAACTTATTTAATGAAAGGAATTATCCCATTCAGGCTTCAGATTTTTCCCCAGGATTCCACAGTGGCAACTGTGGGTCATGGAGCTCAAAGCAGAGCTACCACTTGCATCAGAGACCATGGGTATCATGGAAAGAGACCAGGCAAGGAATCCTGAATTCTAGATCCTGTTCTATTCTGCTGTGAGCCCACTATATGAATCTAAGTACTTATCTGTTTCCCCATTGCCCTGTCATTCACACAGTTACTAATCCCTTCCTCCCTCCCCTAAAGCAGTCATTATAAAAATCTAATGGGATAATATAGATGAAAGCACTCTGGAAAAATATAAAGTACCCCAAAAAAGTATATTAACTGAAATATTCAAGTTTTAAGTTATTTCACGAGTTATCAAGTGAGAGAGAAGGAAAATGACATCTCCATACACAAAATTTTCTTTCCTTCAGAAAATTCCTGCAGCTGATACTACATGCAGATTTCTTTGTCTTTAATGAGAATTGGTTGCAAATACAACTTGTTGGATTCAGATGGAGATCATCAGCAATCTGGGAGCTGCATTCTGTAGGATGTGTGGCTTTTTCTCTAGGCAAGAAAGTTCCTTCTATCTTCTCTATCCTGTTAGTATGTCTCAAAGAATGGTCCTAACCACCAACTGCATCACCTGGAACTTGTTAGAAATGTAAATTCTTAAACCCACTCCACACCTACTAAATCTGAAACTCTGGTGGTGGGGCTCAGAATTCTGTGTTTTAACAATCCCTCTAGGGGATTCCACTGCCAAAAATGATTATTCCAGGTCAGACCTCTTGGGGTACTACTTTGGCCATGGGTACTCAAGAGAATGGCAGGGACTCCCAATAGCCAGGAAGTTTACCTATTACAGGTCCCTGAAGGGCTAATGTTGGCAAAGGCCTTTGTGGACAGGTCAAGAGCTGGTGGATACCAGAGTTAATGCACATGGTAGGTGTGGCCCAAAGCATATTCAAATAGGCTTGTTATATGTAAGGCCTATGTATAAGCTTCAAAGTTATGGATAATAACCTAATAATAAATGTGAGAATGACTAATGTTTATCGAGCATTTATCATATTCCTAGCACTATTTTAAGTGTTGTGTTTTGTTTTTTTTTTTTCAATGTGTTAATGTTGCTACCTATTTAGTCATTTACTCTACCAAGCCCTTTGTTGGACTCAGAAAATGTAACTGAAAAAGATCAAGTCCCTGCCCTCAAAGAGCTTACACTCCATTGGGGGAAAATTAGAAGAAATGAGGGTGATAAGAGTTAAGTTTGGGGTATTTTCAGAGGACCAGGTGAGGTACCTATACTCAGTCTTATGTAAAGAGAAGTTTCTCAGAGCAGGTGATGCCTAAATTTAGACCTGAAGGATCTAAGGAGAGGAATGGTCATTTTACAGCAGGGAAAACTGAGATTAGGTTACTTATCCAACTGTTCCACATCACACAGCAAGTAAGTGCTAGCATTGGCATTCCAGAGCCCTTGCTTTTAACAATTAAGTCTAGGCCAGAAAAGAGATTTCAGCAAGCCTGTCATTTCTGAGAAATTGGTAGTGGCTTCAAGGAAGGCTGATGATGCCTGAGGCCTTGACTGGGCTCAGCTAGAGAGAATGCTGTGGTCAGTTAGTAATGTCTGCCTCCAATACAGACAGGGGAATGTATGGGTCATGGATTTGCTGGCCCTGCACTACAGAGTACTGCCTCCAGGACTTAGACAGAGAGGGAGACTCCTCCAGAGCTGTGTCTCATTCATCTAAGATTATCTGTAACTTCAAAAAACTTAAAGATCAACAGCATCAACAGGTGCTTATTACATGTTAGTAGGAGGTAGTAAGTGATCAGGATGTTATGGTTGATGGAACGTTCAGTAAGAAAGGCACTAAGGTTTTCTTTAAAAAGTGAGGACATTAAGTTGAACAGTGAAAAACAAACAACAAAAGAACCATTGGTTTTATTAACTCATTATACTTCAAAATCCATAGGCGAATTCGGTTTTCTTTTTTTTATGTTATTCCCATCAATATGAGAGGTGTTGATATGATGGAAAATGTCAATGTTTGGAACTAATTGGATCCATATGTGTCAAATCAGCACTATCATGCCCAGGGAAAACTTAGATTTAGAAATGCCACCCAGAAAGTATGCGTTCAACATGGCTAATGACTCATCTGTGGAGTAGTTTGAAAGTCAATATCAATCGCAGGGTTGGGAAAGGTGGCTCTTTAAGGCAAAGATGATAAGTTGGTGCCAGATAGTTGCAAACAGAGCTTATGGTGCCAGTAAGATGGCAGGTGAGCTCTTGGAGTGCAAGGGCCATGGCTAATCAAATGCTGGTTCCACGATGTATTTGTTAAGCCAATGTACAGATTAATATAATAATAGAAGGTCCTAAGAATCAGAAGGAAACAAGTGGGTGCCATCGAGTCAGGGCTTGCAAATGACTTCCAGATGAATTTCCTTTGCAAAACCTCTTTTTCACTTCTTCCTGGCTCCTGTTCACATTGAACTGTGATAAGCACTTTGTTGTTGTTTTGGTTTGGGTTTGTTTGTTTGGTTTTTGTTTTTGAGGTACCAGGGGCCGGGAATTGAACTTGGGGCCTCTTATATGGGAAGATGACACTCAACCACTGAGCCACATCAGCTTCCTTGAGTCAGTTTTAGCGTTCGTTTTGCTTGTTTTGTTTTCTCAGGAGGCACTGGGAACCAAACCCGGGACCTCCCATGTGGGAGGCAGGCGCCCAACTGCTTGAGCCACTTCAGCTCCCAGTGATATCCCTAGATAGTAACAACACTTTTTTAAAAGACTCATTTGTTAGGTATAGACATGTAAAGGAAAAGATGGCATCCACCAAAGTCCCAAGGTCAGAGCCATTTGCCATCTAGCCATTCCTCTCCAGAAAGTTTGTGTTGGGAGTGATCATCTCTCACTAACTATGACTTGGCAAGCAATGGTGCCCCCATTTTCAGAGACTCATTCTGTGATTAAGGGTGAACTTGGGTATTGTCATCTGAACAAACAGGATGCAGAGATGTGGGCCTCAACAGCCCCTACCCCAGGCTGTGCCCTCTTATGATGTTCTAATACCCCACTCCCGCCCCCTGCCACTGTCACAGTCTAGCTTCTCACAGGTGCTCTCCAGGAGCATTTACATCAGAGATGATGGGGAGCTTATCACCTTTAGACTTAGTTACCTTATCTTTTTTTGGAAGACAAGATTCCACAGTACCAGGAAGCAAAACATTTCTCAGGTCAAGTCATGCTGACCAGAGCAAAATTATCTCTGATTCATTGTACATTTTAAGCATTATCTCAACATAGGGAGAAATACATGACAGGAGTCTGTGGAGAAGAGATTCTGGGACTCATGCTGATAAGGACTTTGCCTTTTTTCATGCCTACCAGGTTAGCCAGCTACAAGGGAGAGGTAAGAATGGCTTCTGTATTCAGGGAATGTGTAGTGCAAATCCAATATGAAGAAGGTGTTCCAGAGCCAAAGTTTGAGGACTCCAGTTTAGATTCTATGTTGAATGGAAGGAAAAAAAGAACTATTTAAAGGTTTTCATTTAATATAGTAAGATTTAGTACCTTCTAAAGGTACTCCAGATCTCTTCATGTCCAGAGAAACACCAAGTCAGTTCAGAAGAGCTGCCTCAATGTCTGGTCAATTTATCCATGTCCTTCACCACTGGTTTGCTTCTGGATAGATGTCCCTAACACATCTCTATGCCTTGAACAGTACCAATGCTGAAGCTTAGCTGTCCTTTGTTCTACCCTGCTCTCTTTGCCTCAGTTACGTGGGCTATTTTCTCCTCCTTTTCATGGAGAGAGTTCAGCCTAGTGCTGTGCAGGGGCCCAGAGCTGCTGGCAGTTAGGAGACCTGGGTTCTACTTCCAGCTAGCACTAAGTTGCATGACTTTGGGCAAGTGTCTCTGGGTCCCAGCAACCCCAACTGCACAGCCATCAGTTTAGGGCTGGCTGATCTCTGAGGAGTCTTTTCAGTCCCAGCATTCTAAGACTTAGTGGGACCTGGATTCTGGGTTTGATTGAGTTCAACATAACCAGCATTTGCCGACTGACTCCCTCTTTAGGAGTAGGCACCATGCAGGTTGCTGCAAGGGATGTGCTTATATCAGAGCTGTCTGATACCAAGTGTTCACAGGCTAACAGACGGTGGGGGGAGAAAGCAAGTTTTCGGATACCTCCAGTGCATGGCAGAATATACCGAGTGCTGTAAGCAAAGTATAAGTGATTATAGGGTCCAAAAGGGGCAGAAACTGCATTTATTTACAAAAAGTTATAAGACTTCATGGCATTTAAGAGGAGCCTTGGGAGGAAGAGGGTTTCAGCAGGACACAGACTAGTTTCTATAGCAACTTTTACCAAGGAAATATTATGGGCCAGCAACTGTTCTAATCATTTTGCACAGAACTCATCTACCCCTCCCTGCCCTCCTTTGAGATTGAGACTATGGTTATTCCCATTCTGCATATGAGGAAACTGAGGCATAGACTAGTTAGGTTCACACCATGTGTAAGTGGCAAGCACCAGGATTCAAACCCCAGCCATCTGGTCCCCACATCTGTCCCTTAGTCTGGCTGCTTCAATGACTGTCTGACTGTGATAGAAGGTCACTGAATCTGGAACAAAGATCTGGCTTTGTATATAGATGAGCTTGGTGACCCTGGGCAAGTCATTTCACCCCTCTGACCATCCAGTTTCTTATCTTTGTAAGTACTTTCCTCATTAGGTTATGACCATTCAGCAAAATGGTAGGTATAAAAATACATTTTAATTGATAAAAAGCCCCATGCAATTTTAAATAGTAGAGGAAAGCAGAAGAAATGCCATGAGCAAACACCAGGAGGTAGTAAAGGATAGGGCACATTTAGGACAGAGGGATTGTCCAGAATCACCCAGCTAGCACCCTGCTGGGTCAGGGTCAGGGTCTCTTCCCCACAATTTCAGAGGTTTCCTTCCAAGGTCTCATTCCCCTTATGTCTACCAGCTATGCTAGGCCTTGACTCTCAATGTGGAGAAGGACAAATCTAGAATCTTTTCCTTGTTTTGTACTGTGTAAGTTTGCCCCAGAATACCAGAGCAATTGTCATCAGCATTTGAGCTTGTTGGCAACATTTGAAAGAAAGGATTCTATCCTGAACCCTCAGTACTAATATAGACATTTGCATGTTCACTACAGCTGAATTAGCTCATCCAGGAGAGATGCTAAAGGACAGATAGAGTCGAGTATAAATTGTCTGCATAAAGAAATAGACTCATCTCAGCAATGTCTACGTAGTAAGATGTGTTGCCATTGTCTTATTAATACCGGGCAAAGCAGTCTTCAGCGGGTGCCCAGATACCATAAGGACCAGTGGGAAAGCTGAAGGGGTGCAAAACAGTTAAATTGAAGAAAAGGGCAGTAGCTCAAGTGATACTGGGAGATGCACTGGCCTGGGAGCAGAAAATCTGGGTTTGAGCCCCAACATGGCTAATTTTTAGCTGATTGACCCTGGAAAATGTCATTTCACTACTTTTCTGTAAAATGACACAATTGGTAAAGATGCTGTTTAAAGCACCTTCCATTCTAATAGCCTAAAAATGGGTGAGTTATTTTTAAACAGAAATTTAACTATAGCTATTCTTAGGCTCCCAACTAGAAGCAACATGTGATTCTGCTTTTCGTACTAATTGCAGAGGTAAATTTTCCAGCTGTAGGCATGTTGCTCTTCTCTCTCCTAGTGGCCAAAAGATGTCGTTTACAAAACAACAACATGGTCACAACAGTGAGTGCAGCCAATAGATAGACACAATAGGAGTCACTTATTGAGCCTGGCCTTGTACTAAGAACACATTTTTAAATGCTTCTAATTCCCAAGCAGCCGCATAAGGTGGGTAATATTATTTGTCATACAGATGCGGTAACAAAGGTTTCAGAGTTACTAATTAACTTGCCCACAGGCTAAGAATGGGGATTTGAATCCAATTTGTCCATGTCAAAGACTATGCTCTTATTCACTTGGTGTCTGGTGAACAAAATGTTCCAGGTGGTCCCTTCAGCCTCAGTCCCAGAAACCTCTCCTGAAAAATAATCTCTAAAGATTTTTTCATAGGGCTCAGAGGCTCTCTTTTCCAGTGAGAAGTCAGTCACTAATTCCAGAGTTGGAGAACAGGATAAGTAGTCCTTTTCCTAAGTGAACTCTGACTTGAAGCAAAAGTGGCCAGGTCTCCCCTGGAGAGAGGACCCAGGAGCCAGCGTGGCCCTGCAAAGAGGGGCTGATGTGCCCTAGTTATCTGAGAGCTTTCCCACATAGGATTCTCTGATCCCTGCCTGGCATGGCCCAATAACCCTGACTCTGGGAAGAGTGCAAGGAAAAGTACCCCAGAGGGGTGTCATAGCCAGTATCAGGTAGAATGGAGAAGTCGGCTGTGTGGACCAGCCTCACTTTGAAAGTATCTATGCCCAAAGCACTATTAAGTGTTAGATGCACAGAAAGATTCCTCAAAACCAACCCCTGTCCTTAAGAGAAGGGCTCACTGTATAAGACAGGAGTCAAACCCAGGCACAGCTAGCATTAATGCAAGATGCTAAGTGCCATGATCAAATTCTAAACAACTTGCTCTGAGTAGAGGGTGGATCAGACACAATTAACTCTAACAGGAGGTAGAAAGTGCTAAGTGAACTAATAGAAGCACAAGCTAAGAGCTCTGGGAGCCCAGAGAGGGATGGATTAATTCTGCCTGGGGCTCTCACAAGTAGTGATGTTGAAGCAGGACCTTGAAGGATTGCCAAGAGTGGAGCAGAACAGTGATCAAATTATCCTCATCATAGGGGGGAATCAGCACAAAGAGGGAAAAGCCATTTTAAATGTCTTTGCTTTTCTGAAGGCAGAATGGCCACAAGCACCTAGTTGAGGTTCAAAATGACTATTTTTTTGTTGTTGATGTTGTTTGTTTTCGTTTATTTTTTTCCATATTAGAGAAGCTATGGGCTTACAGAACAATCATGCATAGAATACAGGATTCCCACACACCACCCTATTATTAACACCTTGCATGGGTGTGGAACATTTGTTACAATAGGTGATAGCACATTTTTATAATTGTACTCTTAACCATAGTACATGGTTTAACTTATGGTTCACTGTGGAGTGTACATCCATGGATTTTTAGAAATTTATTCTGTTCCCATATACACAATCTAACAATTCCCCTTTCCATCACATTCAGATATATATTCCAGTGCTTTTAATTACGTTTACAGGGTTGTGCTAACATCACCACCATCCATTTCCAAGCGATTTCCATCATTCCAAATAGGAACCCTGTACATTTTAAGCCTTAACTTCCCTTTCCCTAGCCCTAGCCCTTCTCCTGGTAACCTTTATACTGGATTCTGACTCCATGAGTTTGCTTATTCTAATTGTTTCAAATCAGTGAAAGCATACAATATTTGTCCTTTTGTGTCTGACTTACTTCACTCAACATGACATCGTCAAGGTTCACCCATGTTATCATATGCATCAGGACTTCATTCTTTTTTTGTGGCTAAATAATATTCCACTGTACATATATATCACATTTTATTCATCTATTTGTTGGTTGATGGACAATGGGTTGCTTCCATTTTTTGGTAATTTGTGAATAATGCCCCTATGAACATTGGTGTGCGATATCTATTCAAGTCTTTGCTTTCATTTCTTTTGGGTAAAATAAGTAGTAGTGGTAATTACATATTTAGCTCTCTGAGGAACCACTGTCTTCCATAGTGGCTGCATCATTTTATATTGCCACCCGTAATAATGAGTTCCTATTTCTCCACATCCTCTCCAACACTTTATTCTTTCTTAATACCAGTCATTCTAATGGGTATGAAATGGTATCTCATTGTGCATTTGATTTGCATTTCCCTTATAGCTAATGATGTTGAGCATCTTTTTATGTGCTTTCTGGCCATTTGTATATCTTCTTTGAAAGATGCCTATTCAAGTCTTATGAGCATTTTTAAATTGGGTTGAATGATTTCTTTATATTCTCTTGATATTAAACCTTTATTGGATATGTGGTTTCCAAATATTTTCTCTCATTGTGTAGGTTATCATTTTACTTTCATGATAAGTCCTTTGAGTCTCAAGTTTTTCTCATTTTGATGAAGTCCTAGTGATTTATTTTTTCTTTTGTTGCCTGTGCTTTGGGTGTGAAGTCTAAGAAACCATTGCCCAACACAAGGTCCTGAATATGCTTCCCTAAATTTCCTTCTAGGAGTTTGTTAGTTCTGGCTCTTATATTTAGGTCTTTGATCCATTTTGAGTTGATTTTTGTATAAGGTGTGAGGTAGGGGTCTTCCTTCTTTTTTTTTGAAAATGGAGATTCAGTTTTCCCAGCACCATTTTTGAAAAGACTATTCTTTCCCAATTGAGTAGTCTTTCCTTGTCATAAATCAGTTGGCCATAAATATGAGGGTTGATTTCTGAGTTCACAATTCAATTCCATTGGTTATATATCTGTCCTTGTGCCAGTTCCATGCTGCTTTGTTTACTGTGGTTTTATAAAAAGTTTTAAGATTAGGAAGTGTGAGTCCTCCAACTTTTTCAAGATAGCTTTAGCTATTTGGAACTACTTACCCTTCCATATAAATTTGATGATAGGCCCTTCCATTTCTGCAAAGAAGGTTGTTGGAATTCTGATTGGGATTATGTTGAATCTATAAATTGCTTTGTGTAGGGTAGACATTTTAATATTTAGTCTTCCAATCCATGGACACAAACTGTCCTTTCATTTATTTAGGACTTCTTTGATATCTTTAGCAATGGTTTGTAGTTTTTTGTGTGCAAGTGTTTTTTTTTTTACACCGTTATCTAGATTTACTGCCAAACAGTCCTCCACAATGGCTGTACCATTTTATATTCCCACCAACAGTGAGTAAGTGTTCTTATCTCTCAAAATTCTCTCCAACACTTGTAGTTCTCTGTCATTGTAATAGTGGCCATTCTGATAGGTGTGAAATGATATCTCATTGTAGTTTTGATTTGCATTTCCCTAATCATTAGTGATGTTGAACATTTTTTCATGTGTTTTTTTTTTTTTTTTTTTTTTTTTTTTTCCATTTGTATTTCTTCTCTGGACAAATGTCTATTCAAGTCTTTTGTCCATTTTTTAGTCAGGTCGTTTGTCTTTTTATTGTTGAGTTGTAATATCTCTTTGTATATCATGAATATTAAACCCTTATCAGATATGTGATTTCCAAATATTTTCTCCCATTGAGTCAACTGCCTTTTCATCCTTTTGACAAAATCCTGTGAGGTACAAAAGTTTTTAATTTTGAGGAGGTCCTATTTATCTATTTTTTTCTTTTGTTGCATGTGTTTGGGTGTAAGGTCCAAGAAACCACTACATCTTACAAGGTCTTTAAGATGTTTCTCTACATTTTCTTCTAGTACTTTTATGGTCCTGGCTTTTACATTTAGGTCTTTGATCCATTTTGAATTGATTCTTGTATAAGGAGTGAGATAGAGGTCCTCCTTCATTCTTTTTTTTTTTTTTTCTCCTTCATTCTATATTCTGGAACTATAGAAACCCAGTTCTCCCAGCACTATTTGTTGAAGAGATTGTTTTGTCCTGTTAACATGAACTTGGTAGGTTTGTCAAAAACCAGTAGGCCATAGAGGTGAGGGTTTATTTCTGGACTCACAATTCTAATCCGCTGATCGATGTGTCTTTCTTTATGCAGTACCATGCTGTTTTTACCACTGTAGCTTTACAATATGTTTCAAGGTCAGGCAGTGAAATTCCTCCCATGTTGCTTTTCTTTTTTAGAACACTTTTGGCTATTTGGGTATACTTTCCCTTCCAAATGAATTTGATAATTATCTTTTCTATTTCTGTAAAGTAGGCTGTTGGAACTTTGGTTGGTATTGCATTGAATCTATAAATCAGTTTGGGTAGGATTGACATCTTCATGATATTTAGTCTTCCAATCCATGAACACAGAATGACTCTCCATTTGCTTAGGTCTTCATTAATTTCTTTTAGCATTGTTTTGTAGTTTTCTGCATATAGGTCCTGTACTTCTTTGGTTAAATTGATTCCTAGGTATTTGAGTCTTTTTGTTACTATTGTAAATGGAATTTCCCCCCTGATTTCCTCCTCAGATTGTTCAGTACTAGTGTAGAAAAACATTGCTGATTTTTGCATGTTTATCTTGTATCCTGCCACTTTGCTGCACTCACTTATTAGCTCAGTAGCTTTGTCGTAGACATTTCAGAATTTTCTAAATATAGGATCATGTTTTCTGCAAATAGAGTTTTACTTCTACTTTCCTATTTGGATCCTTTAATTTTTTTTTTCCTTGTCTATTTGCTTTAGTTAGGACTTCTAGTACAATGATGAATAACAATATAACAGTGGACATCCTTGTCTATTTCCTGATCTTAGAGGGAAAGCTTTCAACCTTTCCCCATTGAGTATGATGTGGCCTATGGGTTTTTCATATATGCCTTTTATCATATTGAGGAATTTTCCTTCTATTCCTATCTTTTGAAGTGTTTTTTTATTGAGAAAGGATGCTGGATTTTGTTGAATGCCTTTTCTGCATCGATTGAGGTGATCATGTGGTTTTTTTCCTTCAATTTGTTAATGTGGTGTAGTATATTGGTTGGTTTTCTTATGATGAAGCAGCCTTGCATACCAGGAATAAATTCCACTTGGTCGTGGTGTATGTCTTTTGATATGCTGTTGGATTTGATTTGCAAGTATTTTGTTGAGAATTTTTGCATCTATGTTCATTATAAAGATTGGTTTATACTTTTCTTTTCTTGTAGTGTGTTTATCTGGCTTTGGTATTATGGTGATGTTGACTTCATAAAATGTGTTGGGTAATTTCCCCTATTCAATTTTTTGGAAGAGTTTAAACAGAATTTGGTGTTAATTCTTTTTGAAATGCTTGGTAGAATTCACCTGTGAAGCCATCTGGTCCTGGACTTTTCTTTGCTGGGAGATTTTTGATGATAGATTCAACATCTTTCAATGTGATTGGTTTGGTAAGTTCTTGTATTTCTTGTACTGTCAGCCTAGGTTGTTTGTGCATTTCTAGGAATTTGTCCATTTCATCTAGGTTGTCTAGTTTGTTGGTATACAGTTTCTCATAATATCCTCTTATGATGCTTTTTATTTTTGTGAGGTCAGTCATAACTGCCCCCCCCCCTTTCATTTCTGATTGTATTTGCATTGTCTCTCTTTTTTTCTTTGTTAGTCTAACTAAGGTTTGTCAATTTTATGGATCCTCTCAAAGAACCAGCTTTTGGTTTTGTTGATTTTCTCTAGTTTTTTTTTCTCAATTTCATTTATTTCTGCTCTAATCTTTATTATTTCTTTCCTTCTGCTTGCTTTGGGATTGGTTTGCTGTTCTTTTTCTAGTTTCTCCAGTTGTTCAGTTATATCTTTGATTTTAGCTCTTTCTTCTTTTTAAATTTAGGCATTTAGGGCTATAAATTTCCCTCTCAAGACTGTCTTTGATGGGAAGCGGCTGTGGCTCAATCAGTAGGGCTCCCGTTTAATATGGGAGGCCCCGGGTTCGGTTCCCGGGGCCTCCTGGTGAAGGCAAGCCTGCCCACAAGGCGTGGTTAGCTGACCCAGCGAGCACAAGCAGCAAGGGGGGGATAAATGAATAAATAAATAAAATCTTTAAAAAAAAAAAAAAAAAGACTGTCTTTGATGTATCCCATAAGTTTTGATAAGTTGTGTCTTTGTTTTCATTTGTCTCAATATATTTACTGATTTCACTTGCAGTTTCTTCTTTGACCCACTGATTATTTAGGAGTGTGTTGTTTAGCCTCCACACATTTGCAAATTTACCTCTTTCATTTTTATTATTGATTTCCAGTTTCATTCCATTATGATCTCAGAAGGTGCTTTGTACAATTTCAATCCTTTCATATTAAGAGCTGCATTGTGACATAACAAGTGGTCTACCCTGGAGAAAGATCCGTGGGCCCTTGAGAAGAATGTATAACCCTCTGAGTTTGGGTACAACATTCTGTATTTGTCTCTTAGGTCTAACTCATTTATTATATTGTTCAAGTTCTCTGTTTCCTTATTGATTTTCTCTCTAGTTGTTCTATCTAATGATGTGAGTGGTATGTTGAAGTCTCCAACAACTATTGTAGAAATGTCTATTTCTCCCTTCAGTTTCACCAGAGTTTGCCTCATGTATTTTGGGGTAACCTGGTTAGGTGTATAGATATTTATGGCTTTTATATCTTCCTGGTGGATTGCACCTTTTATTAATAGGTAATGGCCTTCTGTATCTTTTATTACTTTTTTGCATTTAAATTCTGTTTTGTCTGATACTAGTATAGCTACCCCTGCTGTTTTTTGTTACTATTTGCATAGATTATCTTTTTTCAACCTTTCACTTTCAGCCAGTTTGTTTCCTTGAATCTAAGGTGAGTCTCTTGTAAGCAGCATATGGATGGCTCATGCTTTTGTTTTGTTTTGTCTTTTAACTCCATTCTGTCAGTCTATATCTTTTGATTGGGGGATTTAATCCATTCACATTCAGTGATGTTACTGTAAATGCATTATTTACTTCCACCACTTTACTCTTTGGTTTTCACATATCATATCAAATTTTCATCAGTCTTTTTAACTCTTTTTGTTATCCTTTGTGCTATTCTTTCTTCCGAACTCTTCTCCAAGCCTTTCTCTCCTGTCTTTTTCTTTCAGGTTCTAAGGCTTCCTTCAATATTTCCTGCAATGGTGGATTCTTTTTTACAAACTCTCTTAGTTTCTGTTTGTTTGTGAATCTTTTATACTCACCTTCATATTTGAAGGACAATTTTGCTGGATAAAGGACTCTCAGCTGGCAGTTTTTCTCTTTCAGTTTCCTATATGTATGATAATACTGTCTTCTCACCTCCATGGTTTCTGATGAGAAATCTGCACCAAGTCTTACTAGGCATCCCTTGTATGTGATGATTTGCTTCTCCCTTGCTGCTCTCAGAATTTTCCTTTTATCTTTGATGTTTGACATTCTGAGTGGTATGTGTCTTGGAGGAGGTCTGTTCACATTTATTCTGACTGGGGTTTGCTGTGTTTCTTGGACATGTATGTTCATTTTTTTATGGGAGTTAGGAAATTTTCAGTGATTATTTCCTCAAATACTCTTTCTGCCCCTTTTCCCTTCTCTTCTCCTTCTGGAACTCCCATTACACATATGTTGTTGTGTTTCATGTTGTCATTCAACTCCCTGAGTCCCTGCTCAATTTTTTCCATTCTTTGTTCTCTCTGTTCTTTTCTCTCTTCAATTTCAACTATTCTGTCTTTTGTATTCTTTCAAGGCCACTGTTGTGTGCCTATAATGTGTTTTTTATCTCGTCTACTGTGTCTTTCACTCCCTTGAGCTCCATTACTTTTCTATTCAGGTTTTCAAATTCTTCTTTGTATTCAGTGTCTTCTCAATGTCATTTATCTTTTTAGCCATATTGTCTTTCAACTCATTAATTTGACTTTGGAAATTTGTGTGCATCTCATTAATTAGTTGTCTTAAATCCTGTGCCTCTTCTGGGGCTTTGATATATTCCTTTTCTTGGGGCATGTCATTATCTTGGCTGGCTCATAATTTTCTGCTGATGTTTAGGCATCTGATTAGGATGGTGAGTTTACTCAGATGCTCAATTTCTCTCTCTTTCATAGGGATTTAGTGGCAGGAGGCTGTGTGTTACTGCTGTTCTTTAATTCTTGGTTGCGTCTTTAGGATTGTCCCTGTTAGTTGCTCAAAACTGGGGCCTGGACCCAATAATGAGTTGCAGACCACTTCCTAGGGCCTTGTGGAGAGAGGGTATAAAGGCTAGAAAAAGCCTCTCTTCCTTATTTACTTTTAATTTCTTCACATGCACTTCCTTGGTCTGCCAGCGGATGGCATGCTCTGGCAGCCCTCTCAGTGCAATGTCTGGTCAGAGTGTGTTTGCTGCAACAGGTCCCTGCCTGTATGCTTAGAACCTTGTAATTCAAACTTTCTCAGAGACAGTTCTCCAACCTTCACTGGCAGCCTCCTCCCTTTTCCCAGGTAGGAAATAATTCCATTCCCCTCTGTGTCCTCAAAAACCAGCCCCATTCAGTATAGAGGGAGACTGAGAGTATTGAATCTCTTTAGTCCCTTTCTGACTCCCAAGGCAAATAATGGTGTGGCCCACCTGGCCTGGAAGGGCTTGTGACACATGAGACCAAATTTATGGGTCAAAAGCTGAGTCAGCCTTAGGCTATGTCCCTCTCTCTCCCCTTTCCTGGGGAGGTGGATCCCTAGGCCCTGCTTTGTCTATAGCCAGCTGCCCAGAGGCCTGAGAGTTCAAAGTATCTTTAGAGTAGGGGAGGGCACCAGCAGTAGCAGCCGCAGGTTTTAACTGACAGTTTTGCCATCAGGATTCTTTTCCTTTGCCACTCTCTCTTCTAGGCAGTGTCCAGCCTTTCCCTGGTTTCCTAAACCCTAGAAGATTTTTTTTCCAGGCCATTTCTGCCTGTCCTCTAGCTATTTTTCTGGGAGAGAAGAGTCCTATGTCTGTCTAGTCCACCATCTTCCCGGAAGTCTCTATTAGATTTTCATATATGCCCTTTATCATGTTGAGGAAGTTTCCTTCTATTCCTAGTGTTCTAAGTGTTTTTTATTAAGAAACAGTGCTGGAGTTTGTCAAATATCTTTTCTGCATCAATTTAGATGACCGTGTGTGGGTTTTTATTTCCATCATTGTGTTAAGGTGGTATATTACATTAATTGGTTTTCTGATGTTGAACCAACCTTGCAGACCAGGGATAAATCCCACTTGATCATGGTATATATTTCTCTCAATATGTTGTTGGAGTCAGTTCACTAGTATTTTGTTGAAGATTTTTGTATCTATATTCATGAGCATTATTGGTCTGTAATTTTCTTTACTTTTGGTATATTTACCTGACTTTAGTATGCAGGTGATGTTGGCCTCATAGAATGAATTAATGAGTGTCCCTTCCTCTTCAATTTTTTGGAATAGTTTGAGCAAAATTGGAGTTAAGTTTTCTTGGAATGTTGGTAGAATTCCCCTGTGAAGCCATCTGGCCCTGGGCTTTATTTTTTTGAGAGGTTTTTATTTACCAATTCAATCCCTTTACTGGTAACTGGTTTGTTGAGATCTACTATTTCTTATGTTAATTCTTGAGTTAATGTTGGTATTTTATGTGTTTCAAACAATTTGTCCCTTTCATCTAGGTTGTCTAATTTATTTGCATAAAATTGCTCATAGTATCCTCTTAGAGTCCTTTTGTTAAGCGGGGTTGGTAGTACTATCCCCCCTTTCATTTCTGATTTTCATTATTTGTATCCTCTCTTTTATTCTTTGTCAGCCTACCTTAAGTTTTGTCAATTTTATTGATCTTTTCAAAGAACCAACTTTTGGTTTTGTTGATTCTCTCTATTGGGTTTTTTTGTTTGTTTGTTTGTTTTTTGGTTTTCTGTTTCACTTATCACTACTCTAATCTTTGTTGTTTTCCTTCCTTCTGTTCACTTTGTGTAGTTCACTCTTTTTTTCTAGTTCTTCCAGTTTTGAGGTTAGGTCTCTGATTTGAATCTTTCTTCCTTTTTAATGTAGGCATTTAGAGCCACAAGTTTCCCTCCCCAGACTGCCTTTTCTGCATCCCATAAGTTTTGGTATGTTGTATTTTCATTTTTATTCACCTCAAGATATGTCCTAATTTCCATTGTGATTTCCGTTTTAAACTATTGGTTGTTTAGGAGTATGTTGTTTAATGTCCACCACATATTTGTGAGTTCTCCATTTCTCCCTCTGGTCTTGTTTTCTAGCTTTATTCTATTGTGGTCAGAGAATATACATTGTATGGTTTCAAAATTTTTTAATTTATTGAGACTTATTTTATAACCTATCATATGGTCTATCCTGAAGAATGATCTATATGTACTTGACAAGAATGTGTATTCTGCTATTCTTGGGTGAAATGTTCTGTATATATCTATTAGATCTAGTTGGTTTAGAGTATCATTCAAATCTTGTATTTCTTTCTTTATCTTCTGAGTAGATGTTCTATCAATTATGGAAAGTTATATATTAAAATCTCCTACTATTATGTGGATGGTAGCATTGTTATAACTGATATACAGATAGTGAAACATAGCTACTAAACATTGTAAATGGTTTATAGTATGGTTTACATTTTAGATCATACACTTTTATAAATTTTGATGATATTTACCATGTCCTGTGCCCATCACTAAAAGGTAATGAAAGACATTTCCACTGACCACTAAATACCCCCCGTTTGATCTGTTCTGTTCCTCCCTCCCCACCCCCTCCAGGGCCCATGACGATGCCCTGGCTTGACTCATTGGATGACAAGATTCATAGTTACATGCAACAAGAGGCCATGACACACTGGTTTGTCCTCCACTGTTAGGAACCGCCCTTGCTCTTAAGAGACGCCCACCTGTCTATTTATGAGCAAATCAGTCCTCCCAAAGATGGCAGTCCATCTCCTTCCCTCTCATTGTGTGGGTCTCCACCCACTGATACAACACGTTATGACAGGATGAACACTCACACACTCCCTAGAAGCCTGCTCCAGATGCACCCTGTCCCAAATGCCCCCCCAACCAACACCCTAAAGAAGAGACACTTCCTTGTCATATTGCCGTAAGAGCATTCCCCAATTTCTCCCTTCATATCTGTCAGCATTTGCTTCATATATTTTTGGGCTCTGCTGCTAGGTGCATATATATTTATATTTATTACATCTTCATCTTCTTGAATTGTCCCTTTTATCAGTATACAATGACTTGTCTTTGTCGCTTATAACTATTTTTTACTTAAAGTCTATTTTACCTGCTATTAGCATAGCTACCCCAGCTCTATTTGGTTACTACTTGCCTGGCATATATATTTTTTTCCTTCTTTTCACTTTCACCCTTCTTGTATCTTTGAATTTAACGTAAGTCTCTTGCAGATAGCATATAGTTGGGACATGCTTTTTAATCCATTCTGACAATCTCTGTCTTTTGATGGGAGAGTTTAATCTGTTTATATTTAAAATAGCTGCTGATAATGCAGGGCTTTCTTTTGCCATTTTACTATTTAGCCTGTGGATGTCTTATACCTTTTTTAGCCCTCATTTCTTCTATTGCCTACATTTATATTTATTTCATATTTGTGTGGTACCGTATTGAGTCCTTTCTCTTTTCTAACTGGATATATTTTTCATCTGTTTTCCTTGTGGTTACCATAGGGTTAATATTTAACATATTAAATGCATAATAATCATATTTGGTTGAGAATGACTTAACTTCAATAGCATACACATGTGCTTTTCCTATACACCTCTGTCTCCCCACCTTTTTTAGTGCTTGTTACCACTTATACCTTTATATATGGTATGCCCATAACCATAGATTTATCATTACTTTTTATGCATTTGCATTTTAGCATCTGAAGGAAGCAAGAAGTGGAGTTACATACCAAACAATACACTACAATAATACTGACATTTAAAATTTCCCAAATGGTTACCTTTGCCACAGGTCTTTATTTCTTTAGGCCAGTTTGAACCACTGTTAGTTTCCTTTTCTTTCAGTCTAGAGAACTCCCTTCAGTTTTGCTTGTAGAGCAGGTCTAGTGGTGCTGAACTCCCTCAGCTTTTGTTTATCTGGGAATGTCTTAATCTCTCCCTCATTTTTGAATGACGGTCTTACCAGATGTAAAATTCTTGGGCAGCAGTTGTTTTCTTTCAGCACTTTAAGTATTTCAACCCACTGCCTTCTTGCCACCATGGTTTCTGACAAGAAATTGGCACTCAATGTAATTGGGACTCCCTTGTATACTAACATGTTTCTTTTCTCTTGCAGCTTTCAGAATTTTCTACTTATCCTTTGCATTTGATAGTATGATCAATGTATGGCAGAATATAATTTTCTTCATGTTAATCCTGTTTGGTATTCTCTGGGCTTCTTGGATGTGCATATTCTTTTCCTAAGTTTGGGAAGTTTTCTGTCATTATTTCTTTGAATATTTCTTCTGCCTCTTTCTATTTTTCTTCTCCTTCTGAGACCCCCATAATGCACTTATTAATGCACTTGATGGTGTCCCAGAGATGTCTTAGGCTAGTTTTGCTTTCTATAATTCTTTTTTCTTCTCCTCAGCCTGACTCATTACAAATGTCTTGTCCTCAAGTTCACTGTTTCTTTCTTCTGCCAGCTCCAATCTGTTCTTGAAACCTTTCTGAGAATTTTTTCATTTCAGTTACTGTGGTCTTCAACTCCAATAGTTCTGTTTGGTTCCTTTTCAAAATTTCTATCTCTTTGCTAAGATTCTTATATTGCTCATTCATTGTTTTCCTGAAATCCATTAGTTCTTTCTCTGCATTTTGCTTCATCTCCTTAAGAAGCATTTTTTAAGATCATTTTTTAAAAGGCTTTCTTTGGTATGTCCACATTCTGGTCTTCTTCCTTGGTGTTTTCAGGATTTTATCCTCTTCCTGTGATTAGCCATCATTTCCTGTTTCTTTGTTTGCCTTGTACTATTTTGTTGCACACAGTACATTTTAATATTTTAAAATATTAACTGTGAGATTTAGTCTCTGAGATATCTGTTTCTTGATTTTGTAACCAGCTAGTGATAAGACATAGATTTACTTGAGTTTCAGCCCTCCTATCAGGAAGGTCTGCCCAAGTTGAATGTAGTGTACAGAATTTTCCCTGTCTTTCTGGGCCTCTATCTTGTCCTGGGATTTGCTTGTTAATTGTTTTGGAGTTGCCCTGTTTGCACGAAATTCATTGTCCCCCTCTGTTTCCCAGAAGACAGACCTCCCTCTCCTGAATGTTTGAACCTGGCAAGTCTTTGTCCCAGAATTTCAGCCTCTATAGGTTCTTACACTCCTTTCCTTGTTGAAGCTGCTTTTGCCTGGAGGGCAAATTCTGGGAGGTGGGGAACTCTGGAGAGGCTTTCCCAATTCAGCATTCCTCAGCCTAAACAGGGCCAGGGACCCCAAGGGGACACAGGCTGTCTCCACAGTGCTCTGAGATGGGAATCAAGAAAAGGACACCAAGAGCTTCTCCACTGGCTCCCCAAAGCTGAGCTTTCTTGGCCTGCCCCATCAATGCAGCCCTTCAACTAACTGCCCCCCCACAGCCTTGAAGGAGTGCAGCATCCTTGAGTCTCCAGCTGCTGTCCCTATCCAGGGCTGTTTGGAAAAATGGCAGCCACTGCCCTTATCCAGGGAGATTGAAACAATGGCTGCCCTCAGAGCCAGACCCCCAGCGATCCAAAGTTGCTAATCAAAAGCTGTGATCAGTGATCAGCCTGTGCTCACACCTGGCCTTACGGAAGAAGATTTTTATGTCCCTTTATATCAGGAATGAGAGAGTGAGCCATGGACCCCACAGCTGCCTGAAGTAAAAGTGGGAGATAGGTGTGGTAGCCAATACATGGAGAGAAAAATTTACTGTTCTTTACTATAATTTATCAGCTTTTTCTTCCAGTTCTTCCCTGGATGCTGTACAGTATTCTTCTGTCCTCTGGAATTTCAAAATAGTTGTTTCAGACAGCTCCTGCCTGTTTGATAGTTGTTTTGTGGAAGGACTGAGTCCTGGAGCTCCCTACTCTGCTATCATCCCACGGTCCTCTCCCATATCAGTGAACCCCATATCTGTGTCACCTTGAACAAGTTTTATCACCTCCCCTGAACTTCATTCTCTTCATCTATAAATGGAGATCCTACTACCTTCTTCCTGGGATTGTTGGGGACATAAATAAATGAATGCTTATGTTCAGTAATGCAAGTGTTTAGTAAATGCTCAGTAAATGATAGCTTTTATTGTCTGTATTTTTATGACTACAGTGAACATTATCTAGCATCTCTATGTGACATAAGAAGCTAACCAGCCACTGTTGGATATTAGACTACTTTAAAAATTAACTAAATACACCTATATAATCATTTGCATCCCTCTTCCAAGATTCTTGCGTAGGCAAGACCTTAGCCAATTCTTGGAGGCTAATTCTGCTTTTTTGTTGTGTTTATGTTCTTATTTTGTTTTTGTTGGTACAATAGTAAAAACTCCAGTTTTGGTTTTCATGCAGTGAACTATTTTGAGTGTACCCTCTGAGTGGTATTTTCATATACAGTAGTAAATGCACAAGAGCCATTACCCTCGCCAGTTTCTCCATCAAAACCCTGACTGTCCACTGCCTGACTTTGCACCACTTCCCTTTTCTCTTTGTGCTGTGGGGAGTCTTCTCAGAATGCTGGAACTGCAGGGAATATTAGCCAAGCCTTTTGTTATGCTAATGAGGGATCAGGTTCAGAGACAGGAAGGAGCTTTTCAAGTTAGTAAAGAAAGACAGGCAAGGGTGTACTTGTGGTCTAGACCCCACGTGTACTGACCCCCAGACCCGTGTACCCTGGCCTGCTTTACCTGTCCTGCCTGTATTTGTTCTGCAGACTTGAGCTGTGATGAGGTCCAAGATGTATTTTCTTCTTCTCATCTCCCCTTCCTTCCATCTCCCTCTGTGCTCTGGGCAAGGGAGCAAGCAGATAGCCTTACTAAAGGTCCATGTTTTATGTTTAGTTCCTGATTCCACAAGGCATCACAGGATGGTTTTCAGAATACTGTGTATTGAGTTGGTGCCTTCACAGCTTGGATCCCAGTTGACAAACTAGTGTGATGAGAAGATTGAAAACATTCTGAACTGTCTCGGCATTTAAGGTGAAAAAAGGCAGGTGGAAGATGTCTGTGATGACCGACATTGTAAAGGGTCCATAAAAGTGAGAAGACATTAAAGTTTTCCTTTCCCTGCTCCCCTAAGACCAAGGATAAAAATACATTCAGGGAAGCGGCTGTGGCTCAATCAGTGGGGCTCCCGTTTACCATATGGGAGGCCCCGGGTTCGGTTCCCGGGGCCTCGTGGTGGAGGCAAAGCCCGCCTGCACGGCGTGGTTAGCTGACCCAGCGAGCATAAGCAGCAAGCGGGGGATAAATGAATAAATAAATAAAAATCTTAAAAAAAAAAAAAATACATTCAATCTCACATGACAACTCCAATTGATTGGTGAGGGCTAGGTTGAGAAAGATTCTGAAGCTACATCTGGGCTCTGTGAGAAAAAAAATGCTAGGAGAATGTAACGATGTCTGGCATGGGCAATGGGGAGACAAAGTTGCAGTATTATTAATGTGTGTCTGTGCTCACGTGCATGCCATGTAGCAGGCACTTCTGCCTTGGGTTTTTTAAAAGGTGCTTATCCTTCAAGATGGGAATTTTGAGGATCATTTGATCATTTGTTTTCTCTCGTGAGAAAGAATTGCCCTTTCCTCTGAATGTAAAGAACACGTTGTACTCTACTAGAGGATTTATTTCAGTTTCTCTTATACAGTTGTTTTTAGTGGACTATTGGTCTGCTTCCCTCATCACATTATAATGGCCTTCTTAAAGTCGAGGACCTTGATTTTTGTTTTCCCAGTAGTGTAGCACAAATGATATGTTGAATGAATAAATTAACTATTCTGTGTGTATTAGGGTGTTAGACGTATTGAGAGGTGATTTAGCAGCGTGGAAAGTACTTATGTTCTAGCATCAGTCATATATCAGTTTGAATTCTCTCTCCTATTCCCTGTTCTGTGACCTTCACAACCTGTGCCTCAGTCCCTCTTATGTAAAAGGGTGATAATAGTGTGTACCTTCTAGGATTGTTACAGGAATTAAAACAGTTAATGACTGTATGTCGCCTAGTTCTTAGCATAAAAAGACTCTATATATGTTGTCAGCTGTTGGTAATATTGGAAATAGTAATAATTATTATGAGCAGGAGCTGCATCATTATATGTTATCACTTTTATTATGTTGGTAAATAAGATGTCCAAATCCTCAATCAGTCCCTGTCTCTTTCCTTAGCTATGCAAGGGATATATGCAAAGGAGTATATTCAAGGGGTAAAAAAAGAAGAAGTTTTGCCCATTATATGGTGCTGGGCAGGACCAAGTTGCAGCTCTTCAGAGTAGAGGCTCCTCTGACCTTTGCTCAAAGCAGCTCCAGGCCTACCGCAGTGCCCCCAAAGAAATAAATCCAGCAGAGATTTCACAGCTCTAGCACCATGGCCTGTAATTGGTCTTGCCTCCTTCCCACCCTATCTAGAAGGAGGCATTTAGGGTTTGTTCTAGAAACAACAGATGGCCCCAGGTGAGAGGGTAGGTGGTGGCATGGCAGTGGTGGTGGTTATTAGGTGTGGGGGTGGAAGTTGGGGAGAGGTTCAGTAATATAATGCTTTAAGTGTTTATAAAGCACATCAGAACATGAAATATAGAAATACATATTGTTAGTAGTTACAGTATTTGGATCTGAAAATGACCGTGCTTGCATAGTCCATGCCTAACCTCTTACAGATAAGGAAACAAAAGCTTTTCACTTCGGAAGGGAAAATAGTCCATTCGCTGATTTATCCTTTTACTTGGCATTATATGTATCTCCCTATGCCAAGGACTGTCCTATACACTGGGTAAGCATGCTAAGAAAGAGAGAAAGAGGCCCTGATCTCACAAACTTACAGCCTAAAAAGGGGAACAGATAATCAACAAGCTAATCAACAATTAGATGTAGTTTGCAATGTGTTCTCTAATAACCAATTTTCATTCAGCCAACTCTCTGGATTAACTGTGTTCTCCAGTCCCTCCATAAAACAGCACAACTAACACCCATGGAGAACTGAAAGCTACTGGCCCATAGCCTCTTCCCTGATCAACCCATACCTTTCTGCTCTCATCATCTTTGTAGGAGGTGTACTGGGAATCAATCCTGTTTGTTTCCAAAACTCTTCATCCCTCTGTGTTTTTATTGCACTTGGGCAATGCAGCTAAAACTTATATAAGCTGGTGAAATATGAGTCCCCCAAAAAGGGTGTTTTATGTCTTTGAAAACTAAGGTAAATACTTTTGAAAGGCTTCAAGATGAGTCACTAAGAATATTGTAATAGTATTAGGTGTAGATGAGACAACTATAAAAGATTGGGGGGGGGGGCACAAATCTAGAAAATTCTGTGCTCACATTTATTTTGTAAGTGTCTTTAAGTTTCCACTACATCCAAAGATTGAAAAATATGTGTGCACTTAGGTGGTTTAACTTTAAAGAAATATCTGTTATGATCATTTTTTGTGACCCTTTATTTTAACCATCTTTTTCAAATACTCTAATTTTCTGGTCCCTGTTGCATCAGGTAAGAGAGCTTCTACTGTAAATATGACTTGAGTAACCTACTGTGAAGGAAACAAACTCGGTGTTGTGATAGAAAACAGTGGGGATGATCTACTTAGGGTGATCCTTGAAGGATGGGGAGATCTTAGCCAACCAAGTTAAGGGTCCAGGAGTGACCTAGGCAAAGGGGACAGCATACAGCTTGGTATGTTGGAGAAGCTGAAGCAATGGATGAGGGAAAGGGAAATGTTGAGTTTGTTCAGGGAGGCAGGGCTCAGACAATGCAGATGCAAAGGTCATGCAAAGGCCATTAGGCTTTGTTTAAAGCATACCAGGAAGCCTCTGAGGAGCTTAAGGGGAAAGTGTTCCAGCAGGATCTGATTTCCATTCTCAAAAACTATTTCATCTGCTGTGTCAAGAATGGAAGAGGTTGGGAAAAGGGAAAGTGGGCAAGATGGAGGCAGAAACAAATAAATGTAAGTGACAAGGACCTAGACCAGGGTGGTGGTGGGCATGCAAAAAGGGAGAAGTAGATAAATTTGTGACATCTTTACAAGGACCTTTAACCATGTTTTCTTTAGTGACTCAGCCTGCATGACCAAATTAACAGCTAATTTTTTAAGGAATTTTTTATCTGATAGGGGAAAAAAAACCTACCAGATGTCAGGCAACTTGGTTTTCTTTTTCTGCCTTGATACTTATTGGCTATGCTGTTCAAAGCAAGCCACTTACACCTGGATACTCATCTGGGAAAAGGGAATAAAATATCCTGTCCAGCACACTACAGATTTGGGCTGTTTAGTTCAAATAAGATGAAGGTTTATATGTATATATTATAGTGATTTTGGACTTTGGTACTCATTTGAGGTATTTCACATGTTAGCAAATCAAAACTTATTTAGAAAACCCTTATTGAGCATCTGCTATGTGTGTGTCAAGTCCAGGGTTAAGCTCTGAGATTTTACAAACAAATTAAATCTAGTCCTGAAAAAAATTAGACCTTGGCCTATTCTAAAGGAGCTCAAAATCTATGGAAAAAGACAGACAGGAAAATGCTGAATTATAGAATATCATGATAAGTACTAAGATAGAGGTTTAGAGAAAGGATATTAGAAATTCAGAGGAAGACGTGATTAATATTTTTTCTGGAAGGGTTGGAAGCCTTTCCATTGGAGGCAACATCTGATGGGAGTCTTGAAGGCTGTATAGGAATTTTCCAGAGTTGGAGGAATGTTTTGAGGGGTGTACAGAGGCATGGAGACCCAGAAGGAAATGGTTTGCTGCATGCAACGAGCTGGTTAGAGTGTTAGGAAATGAGGCTGGAGAGGTGAATTGAGTCCAGTGAGGTTCTACCACATAGAGCTCTGTGGGGTACATTATACAAGAGCTAGTACTTTAACTTCATTTTCTTGGTTTCCCGCATGCTCTCATCAGATCTATATTGTATATATGCCTGTGGCTTCTAGTGCCTCCTTCCTTGCCTACTGTTTCCCCAGACTAGTTTGAATCTCAATCTATTTTCTCCACACACTCCTGGAACTCTTAATTTTAGCTGGGCACACAAAGAAAACACACCAGGATAGTGAAAAATGAATTTTTTCTCAGAATTTCTTCCAGAATTCAAGGAGGCTTGCCATTTTTTTTTAGGAAGAGCTGTTTCTTCCCAAGTTCTGAGAAACTTTGATAAGTGATTCAGATATTGAAACAAAGGGAACTAGCATCAGGGTGGCAGGCAGGGAGCATCTCTGTGGAGAAGGCAGCGGAGCTCTGGCTAAAAAGTCTCAGATGGTGGAAATTGCTTGGGAGACCTGTGTTCTCCTTCACCAGCTGGGATAGCAGGTGCTTTGTGCCTTCATGCCTCAATTCCCCCAACAGTAAAATGGTAAGTGAGGAATTGTGGATGGTTTGAGGTGGAAGAGCATTAGAGCTAATTGATAGTCACTTATTTTACAAATGAGGAAGCAAATACCAACGAGGGAAAATGACTTGCCTAAGGTCATTTAGAGAACCAATAGCTTGATCAGTCATTCATTCCACTCAGCAAATATGTGTTGGTGATTCCCATGTGCCAGGCACTGTGCTGGATGCTAGGACTACAGTGGCAATAATATACAAATGATCCCTGCCCTATTGGGGGAGATGAAATTACACAAACGAACAAAAGAAATGGAATAATTAAAGGTAGTGAAAAGCTACGATGGAAATAAACAAGGTTCCACAACAGAAAATAAAAGGCGGGGATGCATATTTTTGAGAAGGCCTCTCTCCAGAGACCTAAAGAATGAGAAGGAATCAGCAGAGCTTTTTAGGGAGAGAACAGCATGTGCAAAAGTCCAGGAAAGTTTGGAGCATCCTGAAAGGTAAAAGACCAGTGTGAAGCCAAGGCAAATGGGACATGGCATGGGTGCAGATGTGTGTGGAGGGATATAGGGGTGGGGAAGCAGCTAGGGCTGGCAGTGCCCTTGTTGGTAGACTCTTGATTGTTCTTTACACCCGTGTTGGAAAGGGAAGGTGAGTACATGTTCATAGCAAGACTGTTGGTAGAACACTTGTTTTGTTTCGTTTTTAAAGATTTTATTTATTTTTTAAAAATTTATCTCCGCACCCCCCTCCAGATGGTTCTCTCATCTGCTTGCTCATTGTTTTCTTCTTCTGCAGGAGGCACCATGAACCCAACCCGGGACCTCCCACATGGGAGGCGAGAATGCACTTGTTTTAAGTGCAGTGTTCTCAGTATGCCTTGCTGAGACTGTGGATTAAAAGAGTAGAAAGAAAAAGGTTTCTGCTTTTTTTCTGTATCTGCCCCTGAATTTGAATAGTGTTCAGCTCTGAAAATCAGCAAAGGGCTGAGTCAGGAGAGAATTCAGATATCAGATGAAATGAGATTTGGTTTCTAGTGGTGTCATTTGGTTTTTGAGATCTGGAACGTCTTGCCTTCTATAGCCTTATTTCATCCTTCCTTTTTGTTATTTCACCTCCTCAGTGGATATACCTTAGAAGTAAGATGCATCTTGTTGATTTAGTGTACGCTGGGGCTGTCATCTGTGGATCTCAGTGAAACTTTGCCTTGATTGGCAAGTGCCAATCAAATTCATGGCTGTGCATTGTACTGTAGACTTGCTGCTTGGTTTAGGAAAACCATTTGCATGCATGATTTCCATAGGGAATGAATAGCAAGTAAGAAACAAAAGATATGTTTTTCTCCCACTCATCCAAGAAATAGGAATCAAGATAACCAAAGGAAGAATCTGGCTTCATTCCATGAATGATTTACCTGGTAGTCCTTGCAGTAATGGTTCATTCATGAACCAACAGACATTGCTTTGTAAAGGGGGTGAGTGGGGAATTAGCCAGAGGGAGGGGAAGCTAGGAGGCTGTCCTCTCACAACCCTCTCCTCTTTGGCTAGTGCTTGCTTTCATTCCTGTTGGTTAGTCTGGCTGGTTAGTGTGCTAGTTCCCAAGCACTGCACAGAAGGCAGAGTAGGGTAGATTTAGCCCTTACTTGTGCTCTTTGGTGAACCACCTCCCTCCCCACCCCCTACAATGAGGCCTAATGTCTGTCACCTTCCAATACTGAGCACTCACCCCAGCCCTGGACTGCAGCCTTAACCTTAGCCCTTGAACCCAATACAAGAATGAGCTCTGACCTGAGCCTCAAGTCAAAATCCTAACCCTTGTCCTAAGCAAAGCCCCCAGCCTCACATTCCTAAATCCCCAAACATGGCTGAGCCCTGGTCTTAAAGGGTCTGGCTACAATGCTGTAAGTCCCCTGGTGCATACCTAATTTTTAAATAAACCTCTGAAAGCACCTGTCCTCTCAAGGCTGGAGTCTCCTTGCCATCTCATCAGAGTGGCCTGTAGCCATAGGACAGCATCAGAGCCTCCTCTAGTCCAAAGATTAGAGGAGGAAGCCTGGAACTCAGAACTAGCCCCACCGACTTGCCATATTACTGTTCTTGCATCGGCACTCTAGCTGGAGGTCCGTGGCCCTACTGTCTCTTGTACAGAAGCCAGCAAGTTGCCTTGAATCCAATAGGATGTCAGTGATCAACTTTGTTCCTCTAAGGATTCCTTTTCCCTGCTCACTCCACAATGTGAATAACCAAGTCACTGCAAAAGAGCCACCAGCTATGAAAAAGGAAGACGTGGGCATTAGACCCATCTCCACCATTGCCCAGCCACATGACCCAGTGCTTCCTCATCTAGATGTGGACATAAGGCTCCTCATTCCTGTCTTAGCTACCTTACTGGGCATTCATGTCAGAGAACAGATGTAAGAGATTTGAAAATTGGCTGGTACACTGTGAGCTATTGTCACCTCTCCCAAAAGGTCAGCGTTTCATTCTTCATGCTATCCAGTAGCAGCTTAGCATAGAGTAGGAATTGGCAAACTATGGCCCCTAGGCCTGGTTTTCTGAGTAAAATTTGATTGAAACAGTCACGCTCATTCATTTCCATAATTGTCTATGACTGCTTTTGTACTACAACAGCAGAGTTGAGTAGTTTGAACAGAGACTGTATGATCAGCAAAGCCTAAAACATTTACTATTTGGTCCTTTATAGACAAAGTTTGCTGACATCTGGCATAGAGGATCAGAGTGCCTGCTCTGAAGTTGGAATGTCTGTGTTTAGATTCTGAAACTGATATTTAGTAGTTATAAGACCTTGGGCAAGTTAATTAGCCTCAGTTTTCCCTGTGTAAAATGGGTATGATTGTACCTGGCCCCATAATACTAAATAGTATTAAATGAGTAATTCATGTCAAGTGCTTAGCATAGCACCTGGCACACAGAGAGTGCTCAATGTTGGCTGTTATTATTATCTAGAGATGAAAGCTCTGATTCGTGTTAATGGGCTTTCAGGATAGCAAGATAACATGGTTAAGGGCACAGGCTGTGGGTAGGACCCACCTGGATTCATAGTCCAGCTCTGTCTCACCTCCTGAATGACTGTGCAAATCATTAATCTTCCTGGACCTAAGTTTCCTCATGTGTGAAATAGGGAAAAGAAAGGAAAAAACAACCTCTTAGGGCTGTTTAGAGGAATAAATGACAATGCGTGTGAAGTGCCTAGAACAGTATTTGGCACATAGTAAACATTCAATAGAAGAAATAACTATAATAATTAATAATAATAGGATTTTTGCCCAAATAGTTGCTAGCCACCCAGAACATATAGGCAGTGGGAAGTTTCTAGTGCTCCAACATCATACCAGGTAGAAAGCTTTACCTGTGGCTAGTGATACCCTTAGACACCAGGTTTTGCACATTCCAAGAGCATGTAAATTAAGTAGATTTTGAAGTGGAGTTGGTTAGACAGTTATCTAGTTAGAGGGTTTTCTCTAGGCCAGTGGGACCTTAAGACCAGGTGCCTTCGGTAATAATAGTCTCTGATTCTATGACTGTTCTTTGGCTAAGAGATGAGTCAAAGAAGACAGCAAACAAATATCTGAAATATTTCTGAAAGATCCTCTTTCCATAATGATTTATAAGTACATAGTAATGCTAAGCAGTTTGCCATTCAGGGTGAAATGCCCTCATTTTGAACCCATTCAACATCCCAAGACTTGAGTTATGTAATGAAATGTAAACCTTCTTGCCTGGGGAGCACTGGCTGGAGAGAATGAATGTTATGTGGCAATGCATTAAAATTGGTTGGGTTTCCGGTGTCAGCTCAAATTCACAGCTCTCATTGTCCATTGACCCAAGATAGCAGGGAGTGACAGATTTCAGTGGCTTGAAGCACAACAGGGTAATGCCTAGCCTCCAAGCTCATGGGTGCTAGGTGGTCCAACCTAAATAGGAAGAATGTGAACAAGTAACATCAACAAGCATTTATGTGTGTTCCCTACCCTGCTCTGTGTAGGATGCTGCACATTGTATGTACCAAGAAAAATGATAGATTGGAGAGCTTCTACCCTCAAGGGATCTTACACCCAGTCATGGGTGGAGAGATATAAACACACAAAAAGTTACTTGATAGCATAAAAGAGAAATAATTAGTCCATCGAATGTAAGAAATGTGTGGGGGCAAGATGGAATCAATTTTCAAGAATAACAACAACGGATTGATATAAGTGAATGTTTTGCATTCATACATTCATTCATTCATTCTTTTATTTACTCGTGTACCAAGAATATTGTGTAAGTCACTGTGCAATGTCCTCTAAGGGTTGTAAGGATTAATATAAGCTTTACGGTGGCAGAGGTGTTCTCTCTCTTAGTGACTGCTCTATTCCAAGTGCAGACCATTGCAAAAAGAGGCAGCAAAAATGATTGGATTCGATACAGCTCCTTACTTAAAATTCCATGTTTAGATGTATGTGACATTTATGGAACACCTTCACATAAAAATTTAGTAGACATCTGTTGCTTTGCTATGCCCAGTCTCCACCCCCTCTCTGTTCACAGCACTTTCATTCTCCTTTGGCTTCCATCTTGGTAGGAGAGTTAGTTAAGGAGCTCTGCCATCCTTTGACCAAGGGATGGCCCAGGCCTGTGCAACGAACTTCTTTTTCCCTTATGTTAGCCTGTATTGATTTATGTTCTTACAATAAAAGACCCCCATAATGCACACATTTTAGATAAAAATTGTTAAGAGGCCCAGACTTTTAAGGGCATTAAAAAGGACAGAGACTTTTAACTACAGCTAGGAGCGGGGAGGCATACGGGAGGGTTTCATGGAGGAGGGAGTATTTGCACTGAGCCTTTAACGAATGGATTTGGAGATGAAGATGGCGGGAAGAGGGAGGGCAGGCCAGAGTAAGAGCATGGGGGAAGGCCTAGAGCCTAAAAAGAGCCTAGAAACAATAGCATTCTCTATACTGGCACCCAATAAACTAACTGAGAGTCCCTGTTTGTAGTCCCATTACACTTAAATCAGAAGACATTCCTTTGCCCAGTGTCCAAGTTAACTCACTGAGTCAAAATAACCTCCCCTCTCTTCCATTGACTTGAGTCATAGGATGTTAGAGCTGAGTAGTCTATGAGATCAGCCAGCTCTGACCCTTCAGACAGAGTGGTGTGCTAGCGGGCTGCAGGTACCCAAGCCACAGGAGAAGTACCGAATTCCTTAAAGAAGTATTACGCTAACTCAGAGACTTAAATGATCAGTTTCTCTCCACCTTCATCTCCAGCACTTTCCTCCTCATTCTCTATACTCCACTCACCTTGGCTTTCCTCCTGTTTCTCAAGCCCATCAATTCTTGTTCCTGCTTCAGAGCCTTTGTACATGCTGTTCCTTCTGCCTGAAACTGCTTCCCGGGCCCTTTGCCTAGTCGCCTCTGTCTCATGGTTCATTTCTCAGCTCAAATGTTAGCTCCTCAGAGAGGGTCTTCCTGACACGTTATCTAAAGTAGCCCATTAGCTCATTTTACCTCACAGCATTCCATTTTATTTTCTTCTTTACACTTAGTATAGAAAATTATCTTGTTTATTTGTGTCTCATCCCTCTGCTCTCTCCAGAGCCTAAGCTCTGTGACATCAGAGATTTGTCATCTTATTCACTTTTGTATCCCTGTGGCAACAGCTTGCTGCCAGACATAGACTGTGTTCAGGAAACATTTGTTAGCTGGCTGAGCAGATAGAGAGGAGAAATACACACTTTCCATCTGAAGACTGGCATCGCCAAACTTCCCAATGACTATAAAAGTTCAGGGTCCTCCTCCCATCAGAAGTACTTCACAAAGTAAATTTTGGAAAAATATTGATTTGGTGTAAACTTTCATTGTCCATATGCAAAAATGAGGGGCAGGGGCTTGTTCGTGGTCCCAGATTTGCTTCTTTGCATTTGCTTCTCCAGAACCACATAAGGCATCAGAAGAGTTCTGCAGTTCAAACTTCAGTGTCAGGATATTTGCCCATACTCTCTCCCCCTGCTTTAATCTGTCATCCCACAAGTTGAGTCTAAATTCCAAGGCCACTGAGCCCAGCCTGGGTCTAATTCTTAGCCTCATGTACAGTGTTGCATCTCATTGGATTCCAATGCTTGGTAATTAATACCCTTGTTTCATAATAAATATACAAGTCTGAGCAGCAGCTCTTCTGCATCTCCCATTGCTGCCACCTCCCAGCTGGGCTCCAGGACCTGGTGAAGAGAAGCTCCAGGAAGCTGAGATGAATTCAAAGCAAAATAAAATGCAACATTGATACATTTCACAGCACTTAACCCCTCCAGTCCCAAGAGTCAATCTGGTCCCCACCCACCACAAAACAGGCACTATATCCTCCCATCCCCACCCCAGGCATACTGGCTTTCCGGGAGTTTCTATAATCTTCCTTCTCTCTCTCTCTCTCCCGCCCCTCCCCTCCCTCCCCTCCCTCCCTCCCTCCCTCCCTCCCTCCTTCCCTTCTGTACCTTTGGATAAACTGGCCTCTCTGCCTGGTCATAAACACAGCATACTTAGCCCCATGCCTGGCCTATATAGTAAGTGCTCAGTAAATACAGCCTGTTATAGTAGTTATGACTGCTTATTCAGAAAAATATAACTTTTCCAGAGTGACCTGCCCTCAATTTGCCAGACTATAGTTGGTTCCCTTATCTCTCTCTTAAATGTCCTCTATTTTTCTTAGTATAAAACTTATTGAACATCTGTGGAGGCTCTGTAAAGGCAGAGAGTATGTGTTTCTTGTATCCCAATTTTCTGGCAATATTAGTTTCTGGTGCTCAATAAATATTTGTTGAATTTAACAAATGAATGATAAGGTTTTATCCAGGAAATAACAGGGAGCCCCTGGACATGTCTCAAAATCCTAAACAATTATAACATTGTTCTAAAGGGATAGGAACTATGCCTATGATGGTAATTCTTTGCATGTCATTTAAGTAATAGATCTAGGATTCAAAAGAGTGTTTGGGGATGGGGGGCCCCTCTCATTGCCCTCTGAGCCATAGAAATCAAGCTCATTTGATGTCACAAGGTTGGAGTCGGATCAAGAAGGTCTTTCCCTACAATTATGATATAATTATTTGAGGAGGGGAATGAGGGTCTAAAAGTCCTCCCACCTACACACATTTTCTGTTTCTCTTCCCTAAAAGGAAGTCGTCCTCTCACCTCATTACCCACTATTTGCAGTGAGGATGCTGCCATATTTCCAGGGACTGAAACCAGAAACCAAGGAGAAACGTCAGTGTGAGAGGCCTTAAATGAAGTGATAACAAAAAACGAGTTGCTAATACCAGGAGCTCCCTCCCTGGGAGAGAGCTGTCAGGGCAAATGCCCAGAGCTGGAAGATTTATTGATCCTAAGTGGATGGTGCCTTAACCAGGAGTGATAATCAAAGAGAGTTGAGTGAGTGGCAGATGGAATTGGACAGCCCTCCCCACATAGTGCTTGAGTTTTCCTGCCCTTGCCAGTTCCTGCCCTCCTGCCTCCCCAAGAGGGACTTCCTGGCCTCATTTTCTACTCGCTCTGATGTTGGAAATATTCTGCTACAGAATCGCTTGGAGGCAGGGACCTCAGAATCTGACACTCTTGTCAGGGTTCCCCGAATGAGTTGTGTTTTCTCTCTCTGCCAGGTCTTTACAGTCATTGTTCCTTCTGTCTGAAATAGTCTTTATGCACACACAGCTGCACCAAATCCCCTCTCCTGCCCAATCCCTGCTTCTCTCTAAGGGTTGATGCTGTCACTTCCTCTTGGAAGCCTCCCTCCCTGGGGTCCCCATCTAGGTGTCCCTGCCTGAACCCTGAACTTGTCCCTGTCATGGCACTTAAACTGATCAGTTGCTGCCTGGTTGGCTGGCTGTCTCTCCCATTACTTCCTCCCATTTCTTCCAGCCCCAGCCCACCCTCTCCTCTTCCACTTCTAAAGTCCTAGCAAGAAATGCCAGCCATCAGGCCCCAGAGGCCCAGCTAAGAGTGTGAAACCAAGTAGATGCCATGTGAGGATAGATCTGGAACATAAGATTTATAGCCCACAGGATAATATTTCATTGCAGCAAGAGAAGAGATCCTAAAAATACCATAGAGAGCACATTATAATATTTTAATGGGGTTTGTGTGCACCCCATTTGCACTTCACCCTGTAAGATGGATTGTGCCTTTTGACAAATCTATATTTAACATGGGGAGAATAATATACAATGTATGCTTCCTGGTGTAGAAATCCATATTATGGAAATCTTGATTCTGGCAATTACAATAGTCATTTTAAGACAGTACCTGTTGTCTGTTATAAAAGGATAGAGTGTCCTCATTGGGATGGAAAAAAAAGTAGCGTGACTAGGGGAGAATACACAGCTACTTTAGAAGACAGCTCACCAGAACAGGGGGCAGGAGGTCAAGGGTGACCCAGCAGTCATCTTGGTTTGGTCTAGCTCCTCCTCATCCCCTACTGCAGGTCCTGTGACTCATCAGGCATTCATTATTCATTCATTCATTCATTCATTCATTCATTCAACAGATATTTTATTTGTTTGTTTATTTATTTATTTATTTACTTTATTATTTTTTTTTTTGAGGCACCTGGAATTAAACCCAGGACTTCATATGCAGGAGGCCAGCACTCAAACACTGAGCCACATCGGCCCCCTGAGTTGACTCCCTTGTGTGTTTGCTCATTGTTTTGCTTGTTGTTGGCTTGTTGTTTGCTCATTGTTTGTTTGTTTTCTATAGGAGGCACCAGGAACTGAACCCGGGACCGCCCATGTGGGAGGTGTGTGCTCAACTCCTTGAGCATATCCGTTCCCAAAAAATATTTATTGAATGCTTACCATGTTCCAGGCACCATACTGGCTTTGGGGCACAAACAAGACCCCTGTTTTGGGGAATTTACATTGACTTGAGCAGCCATAGACATAAACAAGCATAGAAAATGATTTCAGATAATAATGATTACAGTATAAGAAATAAGACAGACTGATGTGACAGAGACTGATGGGCAGGGAGGAAAGGGGTAGTCACTATTTAGGTGAATTGACCAAGGAAGGCCTGTGCAAGGAGATGAGATATGAGCTGAGATACAACAGCTGAGAAGGAGTCATCCTTGAGAAAAAGCAAACAAACAGGAGGCATTCTGAGGAACAGAATGAGGGCTAGGATGGCTAGAATGTGGTGTGAGGTAGGAGAGGTCCAAGGGGCAGGTTACCCAGGCTCTGGGCCATAGTCAGAAGTTTGGAAGTTTTCCCTGTTTGCAGTGGGAAACCATCCAAGAGGCTTTGCACAAGGAAGGGAAATGATGTGTTTTGTTTGGTTAGTTTGATTTTTATTTTTTAATTAATAAGATTGCTCTGGGTGGAGAATGAATTCCATTGCTGAAAAACAAATGCCATAAATCTATAGGCCATGGGTACCACCTTCCAATGCTAGGAGGGTTGTGGGGTGAGTTAAGAGCAGGTATTCCATAAGGTTCTGGTTTCAAAGAGTGATAGTGCCCTGGATATGAGTGCCCAGTAACTGGAAGAACACAAGTAGGTGCTAATGATCATCTGCCAGGTTTCCTACAGATGGTCTGCTGGATTTCAGTGGGAATTTGGACAGATGATTTATGTAGTTTAGTCAAAATCTTTTAGATAGTATGATCTCTCAAGACCATGCTCTTTAAGGACTGACTGAGAACTGAGATTCACAATAGACAACTGGTACCAGTGAATAATTGCACTAATTAATGCACCTTGGCCCAAAGTATCATCAATTACATGTTAATAATATTCACCAAAAAGGGTTTTGGGTGCAAAAACAGGTTTGACAAATGCTGAGTTAAAGTTTAGCAGGATTTGTTTGTACAGACAGTGTGAAGTATGACGCTCCAAGAGGGAGACATGTTATGCACCATTTGCAAAATTTTGTCTTTGACCAAAGAAACCTTCTTTGTTTTAAGGAACATTTTGTGGGACTAATGTTTCATGGAATATATTTGGACATTTTTCAGGTAGTATAATTTTGCCATATACAAAGGCAATGTGAGGTCATGGAAGCAGGTAGTGTCTTAAGAAGAGCTAAGGATCTGATAGCATTAACTTTTTCATCTTAAAAAAAAAACTGATACCTAAGTCACAGGGTAGTAATGAAGAGTTAATCGCTTAATATATGTGAAAGGACTGCAAAGCACTCTAAAATATAGTTATGATGATGATGACTCAACTGTCTCACCATCTGTATTAAGATGGTAATTTTCAAGCTAGCATTGAGGTTGGTCCCCTGGCTAGGACAAAGACTATTAACCTTTATTCTTTATCATAAATTATAATGAAGCTTAGTAGCTGACTGACCTGGACTTTGACTTCATGACCTTGGTCTTACTAACATTGTATTCTAACCAGCAGTGTAGTGTAACCAACCACAAACCAGGATTGGTAACAGCACTGTGATCCTACAGAATGGATCCTGTGGGAATGTTTGCACAGTTAAGCTATTACTATAGCTAATACACTGGGGGGCAGGGCAGAAAATCAGCAGGATGTACAAACACAAAATAAACATGAACTGAGAAATGTACACTGAAAGCTAAAGGTTAGGCTGGGAAAATCAACATTTGTTTTCTTAAACATGTATCAGCAGCAATAGCAGGCAAGCCTTCTTATTCCAATAGCATCATTTTACACTTTTCTGAGTGATGGTCCGTGTAATGGAAAGATCACTGGCTTAAGAGTCAAGATATTGGCCCAACTCAGATATACCCTAGTTGAGCTATCTTGGAAATGTTCATTAAGTTTCTGAACCATGGTCTTCCCCCTTTAGACAATGATGCAGTCGGCCCTTTCCTACCTTAACAGGGTTGCTGTAGATAAATAGTAAGGTAACACATGAAAATGCTTTGTAGACATGGCTACTATAACTAATAGTACAATAATTAATAACCATGGCAACATCTGACATGGAATAGGCACCTTTTAAATATTGGATTAGAAGGTAGATGGGTGAGTTGGTGAGTGGGGTAGATATTTAGAAGGGACATATACAAGTTGGTTAGATTGGTGGTGGGTTGAAGGGATGATTGGATTGGTTGGTTGGATGGGTGGATGGCTGGATGATGGATAGATGGATGGTTGATGATTGAATGGATGGACTAGTGGATGGATTAGTTTTGAACCATCTAACAGTTTCTTTGGAGTGTCTTCTACCCATTAACCCTCTCTTTTCCTCTTCCAGTCTGTTCCCAGTTCTCCAAGGGAGTCTATGCCATCTTTGGGTTTTATGAACGGAGGACCGTCAACATGCTGACCTCCTTCTGTGGGGCCCTCCATGTCTGCTTCATTACGCCAAGCTTTCCTGTTGACACATCCAATCAGTTTGTTCTTCAGCTGCGCCCTGAGCTGCAGGATGCCCTCATCAACATCATCGACCATTACAAGTGGCAGAAATTTGTCTATATTTATGATGCCGACCGGGGTAAGCCAGGGTTTGGGGGAGGAGTCCAATTGAGGGATGGAGAGAAAATCAATAGAAGGAAGGAGAATATACTTCCTTGCCTCCCAAAGAAGCCAGGGGGATGTTTCAGAAATGCTTTTTTTCTGTAGACTGATTTCACAGTGGCTAATCTCCAACTTGCAGTGTGGAAACGTATCCTTTGAAAGAGTAATCCTCTTAATGCACCATGGCACTCTACAGCTCACCTAGCTTTCAGGCTCTGGAGTACAGACTCAAAGCCCAAGGACCTCAGTTGAAATGTTCATGGCTCAGAGCACGGTTGGTAGGAGAATAGATTTTTTGAGTCAGACAGAGCTGGGTCTGTATCCTCCATCCTCTGCTTTCCAGGTGTGATTTTGCTTTCTAGGTGTGATTCCCAGTGCCTCAAGTTCACCATTTATGTAATGGATATAAAATTCTCTATGCCTCCATTTCCTTATTTCTATACTGGGGATAAAAAAATAGTCTCTATCTCATAGAGTTGTTGTGAGGATTGAATGAGATAATGGCTGAAAAGTGCCTGCATGGTGCGCCAGCACATAGTAAATCTGTTCAATATATGTTAGCTGCTATTGTCATCATCGTCACCATCGACATCACCTTCATCATCATCATTTCCCCCAGCCCAAGCCTTTCTAATTCTACCTCTACCTACATTTTGAATTTTAAGTCACATTTTCCAAATTCTCCCTGTACTTTTTTTCTTCTCAGCATCTTTACTGTATTTGAGAAAGGATATATTTTGCTTAGTTCTAGTTGGAAGTATCAAAAATTCCAAATTTCTCTGCCTCTTTATGCACACTCTCCATCTTTTGAAATACACTTCCCTTCTCAAGTCTGCATGTATAAATCCTCCCCCTTTCCCATAGCCTGCTCAGACACCACTTTTTTCCCTGATCCTGTGGATGAGGACTCTCTTCCTTTGCCTAACTTCTGTGATGTTTGTGTTGTACTGTCCCACCTTCCTCTTGTAAAATAATTGTCCTCTAAGAACTTAGCCGTTATTGGTGTAAATAAGTGAGTAGATTGTGCAAGGCCTAGATGCTGAGTGAGACAGAGGAGTTTGACCCTGATATGGTTGCCAATAGAGCCTTAGATAGCTTTTGAATAGAATAGATTGTGAAAATGTTGTGGTTTTTCTGTTTTGTTTGGTTTGGTTTGGTTTGGTTTGGTTTGGTTTGTTTTTCCTGAAGAATTAGATGTCATTCATATGGGAAGGAGCAGGTAGAAGACGAGACCAAAGGACCCTGATTTCCTCGATTTTCCCCTTCCCTCTTCCTTAGTTTGATGATTTCCCTCTGAGACAGCAGCCATGATGGGTGTCACCTGGAGGAGGGCTATTTCAGGACAGGGGAGCTTTGCAGCCTAGTGAAGCTTGAGGCCTGCAAGTGGCAAAGCCAGAAAAACCTACCTTTGCTTGTGGGGGAGCGTCTCTGGAGCCCATAGAAGCACTCACACCCCGCTTGCCTCGGACCTGAACCAGTTGCTAGCTGTGTGACCTTGAAAAAATGACTGAATCTCTCAGAATCTCAAGTTCCATACCTGAAAACAAGAATAGTTACCGTACCTTCCTTACAGGATTAAGTGAATTAAGTGTAGGTACACTAGTAGAACAGTGTCAGCCACATCGTAAACCTTCAGTAAATGAAAGGGTCAAGCACACCAAACAACTTGTACTGAAGAAGAAGCAGAGAAAGGAAGGCTTAATGGAATCTGTCTAGAGATGATTCTTGACATCTCCATACTGGTCACTGTGAGGGAGATTACATGGGAAACAGAAAGGATATAAGTATAAAATATTAATTGCTAATGCAGGAGCAAAATAACTTTCTGTAGTAGACAGAATAAAGCAGAATAATGGCCTCTCAAAGATATTAGCATACTAATTCCCTGGCACCTGTGAATGTGTTTTGCTGCATGGCAATGGGGTAATTAAAGTTGTAGATAGAAATTGCTTATCAGTGCACCAGAAAATAGGGAGACTATCCTGGATTATCTGTGTGGGCTCAATATAATCACAATAATCCTTAAATGTGCAAGAAGGAGGCAGAAGAGTCAGTATCAGGGTGTTGCAAATGTCAGAAAAACTCAACCAGTCATTGTGGGCTTTAAAGATGGAGAAAGTGACCACAAACTAAGGAATGCAGGCATCCTCTAGAAGCTAGAAAAGGTGAGAAAATGGATTCTCCCCCAGAGCCTTGAGAAGGAACGCTTCCCTGCCAACACTTTGATGTTAGCCCAGTGAGACCCTTTGCAAACATCTGACTTCTAGAACTGTAAAATAATAAATTGGTGTTTATTTTAAGTCACTGCATCTCTGGTCCTTTCTTATAGTTGCAATAGCAAAATTAATATGCCATCTAAGTCGCAAAGAAGAAACAAAGCCACATTGAGTAATGGCCCCCTTCTACTCAATTAGCTATGAATCAGAAGAAAGTAGATTTACTCATTACATGTTTATTGAATACCTACTGTGTGTAAGACAATATATGTTGTGGATATATTGAACAGTCACTCATTTAATCAATAGTTAAATAGGTGCCTATTTGGAGGACAGGTTGACACATTTAGTAAGCAATTACTGAACACCCAAAATAATAACTACATTTATGGACCCTTGCCATATATCAGACTCTACCTCGTATCAGGCATTCTCATTTAGTCTTCCTAATGATACTGTTATGTAGGTATTACTAAAACATTGCCATTTTATCATTGAAGAAACTAAGTTTAGAGAGTCTAATAGCCTGTGCAAGGTCATTTAGCCAGTATGTTGTTGCATCAGATTTGAGCCTCAGATGGTCTGACCCCAAAGATAGTTTATATTCACTAGCTCTATTGCCTATTATGCACTGGGGTCAGAAAATCAACAAAGACTTGTGCCTGCCCTTGCCTAGCTCAGATTTTCACAGTCAGAGAAAGCTGGAGCTGAGCTTGGTGGAAGAGTGAAGGGGGGAGGGGGGTGGTGAATGTCTGGTAGAAGTGGGGTGGTTCCTGTGTGTACTGATTATCTGCCACTTCTCTGTCCTGCTCGCCTCATCTCCAGGCTTGTCCGTCCTGCAGAAAGTCCTTGACACAGCTGCTGAGAAGAACTGGCAGGTGACTGCTGTCAACATTTTGACAACCACAGAGGAGGGCTACCGGATGCTCTTTCAGGACCTGGAAAAGAAAAAGGAGCGACTGGTGGTGGTGGACTGTGAATCAGAACGCCTCAATGCTATCTTGGGCCAGGTAGTGAGGGCAGCAAAGGCTCAGGGTGGGCAGGAGCAAAGGGAGCAGCTGCTTTCTATTGGTTCATTCAATCATTTAGTCTTTCATTCATGCACCAGTGTGTACGGAACACCTACAATTCCATGCCAGTCACTGAGGATGCTGCAGAGAACAAGGGAGGCAAGGTCTGTGCCTTCATGGGATTTACATAGACAATGATAATAATTCCATGTTCAAGTGAAAGCTTTGTAATTATACAAAGAATGCTACTAACATGCAGGATATTACAAAAGTGTCTATGAATGGCGTGGGGGAAAGCCAGTGTGGTACAGATCAAGGTCAGAAAATGCCAGCGTCAATTTCACATAACCAAAAAAGCTCATCTCTGTTTCTCAGGTCTGTTATTAAAATGAGGGGTGTAATACCTGATCTGATTGTCTCATGAAGCCTTGTATGGAAGGATACAACAGTCCATCCAGAAGACGATAATGATAACTGTCATTGTTGGCATCATAATCATCATTGGTAATAATGATCGTGATCATAATTTCATAAGGGTCCATGCCATTTCACATACTGTGCTGGGCACATTAGATATATGCAAAGTCCCTGGCAATACCACTCAAAGGTAGACAGTTATCAATTCTATTTTGCAGACAACAAAAGTGAGAATCTGAAAATTAAATACAAAATTTTCCCTGAGACTAAGCAGATCAGAATTCAAATCCAGGTGTTGTTTCTGCATCTTGAGTTGGTGGGTAGCCAGAGCACCAGGATCACTGCTAGAAAGCCCAATGTGCATTTGTTTGTTGAGGTCTGGCTATGTGCCCGGCGTGGCTCCAGGTCCTACAGATAAAGCAAGGGTAAAAAGGCACATAAGCCTTGTCCTTATGGAACATAAGAGTTTTAGAGAGGAATAGAAATGAACCAAATCATCAAATAAAAGTAAACTTACAATTGTAATTGGTGCTAAAGGAGATGTGCGTGGTAACCAGGTGCAAGCTTTTTAACCACTCTAGCCTCAGTTTCTCTATCTGAAAAAAAAACAAGGATAGTAATATCACCTACTTCATAGGGCTTTTCTGAGGATTTGATGAGTTAATACATGTAAAACATTTAAACATTAGGAAATGCTTAATAAATCTTAGCTAGCAAGAGTAGAAGTAGAATATAACTGTATTGGGTGAGCAAAGAAGGCTTCTGATGAAATGATAATTGATAAGTAATGATAAATGATGATCATGCTAAGATCTGAAAGGTGAGGAAGATGTGGGCATGGGGCTAATGGGAATGAGAATTTGAGTTTGAAAAAAGCATGTTGTGCATTCTAGCAATAGTATATTTGGAAAGCCAATAAAACACTTTTTCCCCAAGTACAATTTGAAGATCATATCAATTAAGAATATATATTATATTGCTTATTGGTGACATAGAGAAGATAATTTCTGTCCTCTTTCTAAAAGTGAGCAGGAAAGGAGCATAGCCCAGTGTGGAGGAGGTGTGGCTAAACGTCCTGGAGCTTGAGAGGTCTCTCTTTATCCCAAAGGGAGTTTGGGTTTAAAATTTTAAGACACTGATTGAGTCCAGGCCTTGGCACACTCAGATTCACCAAGAAGGACAGACCAGGCAAGAAGTTCATCACCCTCTTCCCATCTCTTTCCTTCTCTCTGAACAAAGAAGTTGAATCACTAAGTGACTCTTGCTTTGAAAATGGAAAGAGAGACAAGGTAGAGCTAAGACACAGAGATGGAGAGTACAGGAAGGCAGGGTTGGCTCAGTAGGAAGGAGAATTTTCCTCCAGAAAGCCTGCCCAAAAATGGAATGAAGATTGCCTGAGGATAGCAAGCTCCCTTTCTGTGGAAGTCCTCAAGAAGGAGCTGAATCACTTATTGCCTTGAGTGTTCTAAACAAAGGGGGGGGGGGTTCTTGCTAGATGGGACTAGATGCCTTTCTTTACACCTCCTATAATTCAGTTTACTACTGAGACCTTATGAAAGAGCACAAATAGTGAAAGCCTTGACACAGAGCATCAAATGGTTCGCAGTTCAGTTGACCCAAGACCTGCTCTCAATGCTTCCTTTTATTGTTTCAAAATATGTTACACTGCATTTTACAGTGTACATTAAGAACACAGGATATAGAGTCAGATTCCTGGGTTCATCTCCTGGCTCTGCCACCCTCTGATCCAGCATTTGGCATCTCATCCTTTTGGCCCACTGACCTGTTTTAAGAGTCCCACGAGGCAGCAGGCACCTTCCTTTCTACTGTTTTCCTTGAACACACTCATCTATCTGAGAAATCAAGCAATTGTGCATTCTATCAGTAAGGACTGCAGCCTCCAGAGTTTTGGCCAGAGGTCTCTAAGTCTTGATTTCTCTGGTCCTCAGAACTAAAGCATGCACCCACCACAGAATCAGCAGGCCTTTGTGATTTAATCACATGGCCTTTTAAACCACATTTGTGTATTCAGATGTTCTAGCAAGGAGTAGATTATGCAATCATTTTTGCACAGCACCATATAATTAAAGATGGTAGTTCCAGCCCCTTGACAACATGACAAAGCTTGTTAATAGCACTCAAGACCCCTGGGATCCCTACAGGGACACTCGGCAGCAACTTGGCAATCACTCAGAAGCCTTGGAAACACAACAGGGAAGATTTTGAAAGTCAGGGATTGTTGAAGGCATTAACCAGATATGTTTGACTGAACAAAGTGTGGATCTGGCCTCCCCTCTTGGAAAGAGAAACTGGCAAAATATGTTGCCATTGAGATGGAAGTTCTGTGGGCTGGAGACAGGGCATGTTACTTGAATTCTAGTTCTTAAGAGAGGCAATGTAGGGTAAGGTTAAAAGTATAGAGTATGGAGTAAGATTTGTCTTAGTTCAAATCCCAGCTCCACCATTTATTGGCTGTAAAAGAGGAATAACAACAATAAATGACAACAACAATACCTACCTTTAAAGGGCTCTAAAGAGGATTAAAAGAATTGATACTTGTAAAGAGTTTATGCTAGAGCCTGCTCCACAGTAAGTGAGGTATATGTTTGTCCATTTTTGCTATATATATTGCCAACTAGTACGGACTTCTTGAGTCACTTCCTTCTTTGGGCATCAGTGTACTTATCTGTAAAATAGGAATGAAGATAGAATAAGAATAAAAAGCTAACCTGAGATAAGAGTTGGAGAAAGTGCCAAAACGTAATGGAGTATTTTTAATAGATTGATGACTTGTCCCATATTGTTCTATGGTAAAGATAATACTCATTGCTACTATGTTTTTTGTACCTTGCTATGTATTAGGTACTATGACTAGCCCTTTACATGTATAATCCCATTTAATCCTTACATCAACTCTATTAAACAGCTTCTATCTATTCCCCTGTTTTATAGATAAAGAAACAAGGGATTATACTTTCCTAAAATCCAATAGCTAGTATATAAGCAAAGCAGGAAGTCAAACTTAGGTTGGTCTGACTACAAGTCCCAAACTCTTTAAAACTCAACTTTTCTGCTTCTGCTGTCTATAGCTACCTCCCCTGTCAAAAGACAGACTTGGAGTTTTGTAAGGAAGTGGCCTGTTTATATGGGTGTTTTAGATTGTAGTACATTAATATTATTTTTTAAATTGTTGGACTTTTCTCTTCAAATAAGATCATTGAGCTGGAAGATCTTAGACATTACTTCATTTACCTTTACTCACATTTTATAAATGGGATGGACGATGTTCAAACTGGTTGAATGGTTTGCCTTGTTTCAGATAACTAGGTAGTGACAATAACTCACATATCTTGGAACTCACATCTCTGACTATCTAGACTATATAACACTCAGTAATTGGGATCCATTTAGCCTCATACAAATGTTCTACCTTGTTTAAGGAAGGAGACCATGATTCCAAATTTCAAATAGGGAATTAATTGCCCATTTCTGTTGCCAACCTCCTAACTAGTATGTAAGTTCCATGGGGGCAACAAATTTTCTTTTGTTTACTTCACTGTTGTATCCCCAGTGCTGAGCAGTGCTTGGTGCCTAATAGGTATTCAGTACATAGTTTTTTATTGAATTGAAATAATAAGAAATCAATGAAGACTCTAAGAAAGATCTGGATGCAAGATAGCTCTGCATTTCTACAGGGAGCCTTTAGATGGATCAGAGCCTGTAAACTGGAGGGAAGGGAACGCGGGGAGGTCCTGAGGGCATGTGAGGGCTGAGGTTCATAGTGTGGCTTATTAGGTTGAATGGAGGATGCTTGGAGTCTACTGGGAAATAAGAGCAGGTGGATAGGCACACAGTCATTCTAAAGAGTTTAGGGTTTTTTCTGTAAACAGTGGGGGAGATTCAGAGAAGCCATTCTAAAGAGTTTAGGGTCTTTTTCTGTAAACAGTGGGGGAGAGTCAGTGAAGGTTTTTGAGCATGGAAACAGGGTTATTAGAATATAATATTTTATTAATACACAAGGTACCAAATTATATAATATAGCCATTAAATCCAGAGTGAGTTAAAGAGATAGAGACCAGGACCTTTGGGGCCATCCATCACATCACCCTGTCTTATCATCTTATATTATTTCTGACCTACTGAAATCTTGTTCATTTATCTATTTATCTATTTACCATCTGGCTCCCTACTAAAATGTCAGCTCTGCTCAGTGAAGGTGTGAACCTTGTCTCACTTGTTTACAGCTATATCCCCAGCACTTGGCATGGTGCTTGACATATAGTCTGTGTTCAATAAATGTTTGTTTAATGGATTAATTAACTGCAGAAGGATTTACAGAGGAGTTGTGGGTAGAGCTCAGTCATAAAGAATATGAATGATCAGAAAGAATCAGCAAGGACATTCCAGACACAAAGATCGTGAATAAAGGCAATGAAGGGAAATAAACTCTGAGGGAATGGGACAGTGAGATGATGGGCTCCATGTGAAATTGTATATTACCTTTATATCACCTTTCTTGGTCTGTAACCTGGTGCATGTATCCATTCATCTGTTTATTATAGGTCTCCTTTCACTAGACTGTAAGTTCCAGGAAGGCCAGTGCCATGTTTGCCTCACTTTTATTGTATCCGCAGCACTCTGCTTGGTATATAATAAGCACTTAATAAATGTTTTTGAAAGAGGGTAGGAAACGAAGGAAGGTAGGTCAAGGGGTAGTAGGTGATTAGATGTATGGGAAAGTTGGTATTAGGTTTAACCATATAAAATTGCTAATTTTTATAAGTCAAAAGTGGTCAATTATTAACCTGTTTCATATGTTTCACCCCGTAACTTCATCTTGCAGGGATTATACTTCTCCATTGCCTGAATGTGGTGGGATTTGAAATATCTTTTATTTGTTGTATTGTGTTTATTAGAGGCTGAATAGGATTTTGATAAAGGTATCTCATTGTTGAAAGGGCAGCAAACCTTTTGACAAGAAAATGAAAAAATAATGAAGAATTATTAATAAAACTATCATCCCAATAGTATTTGAGCTCTGTGGTCTGGAATCTTATAGTCTAACCACTGTTTCAGCGCATTTATCGTTTGTGCTTGCATTTAATTATTCCCCACATAAAAAATATGTGAGCCGCTATGCACATACATCCAATTAAGTGGATGTCTGAACGTGGATTTTAATAACCTTGAAATTTATTCAGTTAGAGAAGAAGCCCAAGTGTCTCTCATATATTTTATATCTCCTTGCAACAATGCAGAGAGAGAAACACTGAGTGGGGTGTACTAACCCCAATTTGATGATGAAAAAAATGAAGAAATAGATCAAGTTAACGAGCAGGCTGAGCTAGGAATAGAACCAGTGCCAGGTGAGAATAAGCCTGCAGTTTTATCTGTTCCTTGTTGGATAGTATTTCTGATTGCCCAAGCAAACCTCTGAGTAGGTCTATCCACAAATACGTTTCCTGAGTGCAATGACTGGGGACAGTGTGCACTTATAATAGAGGGGTGTTTGGGAACCGTGGCACTTAATGATTCATCATAATCAGACAGCATGAGGAGATTTTGTGCTGTAGAGAGGCAAGGCTAGGAGTCACAAAAGCCAGGTTCCAGTCCGACACTGCTATCAGACTACTGCATGGCCCTGGCAAGTTGCTGACCCTCTCTAGTTCTCAGCTTCCCATCTGTACAATGAGGGGTTGGACCACCTAATCCTGACATTCCCTTCCAGCATTCCAACAGAATGATCTATTAACATCTCAAGTACCCTTAACTGGCTTAGGAAGGAAGGCACAAAATTCAGGGTTAGAAGAAACACCTCTGAACATGGTTTAATATGAGGAATTGAAGGTGAAGAAGTGGGCTAGGAATCATCCACCCACCCATTTGACCATCCATCCATCCACCCATCCATCTGTTCATCCAAGCAGCAGATATTGTCATGACATTGGCAGGGGATACAATGCAGCACAAGATTCCCACCAAGGGAAGAATCTCCATGTATGGGCAAGGCTTTGCGGAGGAAGGGGTAAAGTGAGCATTCCAACTGGGTCCACTCTACTGCTGGAATCAGACAAACTTGACTGCAAATCTTGGATCGGTAACTTAATAGCTGGGTAACTCTGGGAGGCGCATTTAGCCTCTCTGTGCCTCAGTTCCTTTTCTGTAAAATAAGAACACTAACAATGCCAATATCTTTGGATGACTGGGATATTGTAGGTTGAGTAATTACAACAGAGCCAGACACACTGTAAGCTCTCAATAATGCTAGTTGATATTATTATTGACATTCTTGTGTCTTTAATAGCTATTATTCCCCTCCTTTTGTGTTTTGTAGATTATAAAGCTGGAGAAGAATGGCATTGGCTATCACTACATCCTTGCAAATCTGGTGAGTGGAGTACCGCTGGATCTCAGTTTGAGGTCTTTCCATGTTTGGGGATCTAACTTGCTTCCACATTCTCGGGCTGGTGGGTACTGCATGGGTGGAAGGGGCAATTCAGAGCTGCCTTCAGTCCTGACTGTACTAAGTTTACCTCTCCGTGTCCACTTCTCTGCTTGTCAACCCTTAGCACACAGTTGACGAGCCTCCTACCTTCCTTGAAGTAGAGTGTGCTGGAGGGCAGGACTTCATCAGTCATCACACTGTGGCTTCAGTTGGCTCTGTCCCTTGTCAATAAGAAGGACAAAATCATACCATATCTTTGAATGAGTAGAAGATGCTTTGACCCCACTCTTGTTGATTCTCTGTTTTGACCCCAGTGATAGTTTTACTGTTATAAATACAAACATTTAAATCATAATTATAGTAGTAATGACAAATTTTCACCCAGAAATAATTTTTCAGTATGAATATTATGGCAATTTAATTTTTTATTCACCTTTCTATATGACTGAGATAAACCTGTCTTTAAAAAAAAAAATGTTTTCACTTTAATGTACTACAGTTCTTTTAATTGAGTACAATTATTTTCCATGTTATAAAGAAGACTTGATTCATCAAATCAATTTTTGTAGCTATTAAATTTTACCTAGCAGGTGCCTTTATGAGTTTTCTTTTGTAACCATTATTTCTGACAAGTCTATTTTTCCTGGTTCATGTTTTGCACATCTACATTTTTTATTATGAAGTTTGATTCTTCCATTATTTTTTCCCAAGGCCAAGTGTAATTTTATTTTGCTTTTAGTCCCATTTTTTAAATATAGCATTTTTTTATCCATTTAAAGTATAAAAGTTAGTGATTTTTAGTATATCCATAGGGTTGTGAAACCCTCATCACAACCTAATTTTAGAGCTTTTCATCATCCCAATAAGAAACCTTCTAGGAAGCAGATGTAGCTCAGTGGTTGAGCACCTGCTTGGCATGTATGAAGTCCTGGGTTCAATCCCTGGTACTTCCTAAAAAATAGAAACCCTCTACCCATTAGCACTCTCTCCATTCTTTCCCCCACCCCCAAACTCCTTCAGCTCTAGGATGCTACCAATCTACTTTCTGTCTTTATAGATTTGCCTATTCTGAATGTTTCGTATAAATGGCATCATACAATGTATGGGCCATTTCGACTGCCTTCTTTGGTTTGGCATATTGTTTTCAAGATTCAGAAATGTTTTAGTTGTTTTGCTATATTCCTTTTTATTGCCAGTAGTATTCCATTGTATGAATGTACCACATTTTGTTTATCCATTAATTAGTTGCTGGACATTTGCGTTGTTTCCATCTCTTTACTACTGTGTATAATGCTGCTATGAACATTTGTGTACAAGCTTTTCCCTTAATGTATACCTAGGGTAGGAATGAAGGGTTATACGGTAATTTGTTAAACATTTTGGGGAATGCCAAAATTGTTTTCTAAAGCAGCTGCATCTTCCATACATTTTTAACCAATAACAAATTTTGCCATGTGATAGTTTGAATGATTGTCAGTGTTTCTTATTGGTAACTTTTTCTACAGAGTTTGCATATTATCCTGGTTCATTGCAATTTTCTGTGTTTCCGTTAAGATATGATTTTTAGCTTTTATCTTTAACAAATTATACCATCTTCAGTGTTAGCCATATTATTTTGTGTTGATTCTTTCTCCCAGTAACACTAATTACGAGCTGAATGAAATATGGGTATTTTATGCTTATTTTTGGAGCAAAAGTCATTAGTAGAAGGATGCCACAGGATCTGGGCACATATAAGGTCCAAAGGGCAAGATATAAACATGGGACCAAAACGTCCTGCCTAATCCTTAATTCTGTCCCTCTTTCTGTCTTGGTCTTCAGCCTTAGATACATCCCTGCCTTAACCTCCTTTCCTCTTCAAAACTTCCTTGCTTTGACTGTCCCAGTGTTTTAGGGTCACACTGGTAATAAGATGAGCTTATTGAGATAGGTTAATTGAACTCAGATGTTAATGACTCAGTGGTGTTTGCATTTTAAATGGTGGTGGCCATCCAAAGACTTCTGGGGAACCAAGGATCTCATTCCCAAAAGCTATTTGCAATGATGGAATTTTTTTTGTGAGCAAAGCCCTTAACATCCCTAGAATTCCAGCTCCTTGGTGCTAAAAGGGTCTCTAGAAGTGGACTCCATCTAAATTGCATTGGCTGAGGGAAGCGGCTGTGGCTCAATCAGTGGAGCTCCCGTTTACCATATGGGAGGCCCCGGGTTCGGTTCCCGGGGCCTCCTGGTGAAGGCAAGCCTGCCCGCACGGCGTGGTTAGCTGACCCAGCGAGCACAAGCAGCAAGGGGGGGATAAATGAATAAATAAATAAAATCTTTAAAAAAATAATAATAATAATAAATAAATAAATAAATAAATAAATTGGCTGTAATACCAGAAACAGCAAGAAGGTGTGACTTGGCCTGGGTCACACAGTAAGTCTGCAATAGAGCTAGGTCTAGCACCAAGGCTAGTTGGCAACATCTAGGGCCTTTTCCACTACACCAGGGCATCTTTCATTTCAGACCTTGTGGGCACCCTCCTGCTTGAAAATGCACAGAAGGGACATGCAAAATTGCCCCTCCGGGAAAAGATAGAAATTACACACCAGTGGCCTTGAGGCCACTAAAAGACCCCAGGTAATTACATTGCCAGCCTCCATCTGTTGCCCAGTGACTGCTCCATTACAACGTCACCAAGTCAGCCCCTTGGGTTTCGGTTTCCTTCTAATCTTTGTTTATCTTCTTCTGACCTAAGGAGCTCTCAAATCCTTACAAATGCCAACTAATAGGATGCAAATTGCATATACCATCCAAATACAAAAGACTTGCATGTTCCAATAGATTAGTTGATAATTAGGCTTCAAATTACTAATTAATTCAGTTTGAAACATAGTTGAGTATGTGTTTTTCTTCTTCCCCCTTCAGAGAAATAACACAATTTATGAGATGATAATTTTTAGAAATTCTGCCACGTAATTAGCCTGCTGCTGCATGGTGCTGACCCCCTCCTCCAGAGTGTTTGTGATTAGGGTGTAATTATAGAGTTAGAGACCAAGGAAGCCTTTGAAAGGTTTAAAAAGGGAGGGGGGCTATGCTTTCATTTAGTAGTTCTTTCTGTCACTGTCAGAATGCAAGAGCTTCAAAGTAGCCAGCAGCTTTCTTCTAGAAAATCACTTGGGAGGGATGCTTTTGGGGTTCAAATAGCCAGGTTTGGAGGGTTGCTGGAAGAGAAGAGGGAAGGAGAGTATGGGTCAGAGAAGAGAACTTGTGAACAGGGAGTAAAAAATCTCTGCTTTTTTGTCCAGACACCACCCTTAGCATCCTTGTGGATTTAGGCAATTCTCCAGCCCTCATTTTCCTCTTCTCTCAATTGGGAATAATAGTTCTGTTCTACCCACTCAAAGTGTCACTGGGGAGGTCAAATATGTTGCCAAATACCAACATGTCTTAAAAAGTTAAAAGTGCTCTGCACAGGTGGGGAATTCTTACTCCATATGCTGAATCCACCCGTCATTTTTGTGTCCGTGTATGTATATGTATAAATGCAAACACATACATACACACACACATATATAAAATGTATATTTATATTTTATATGTATTTGTTGGGATAGATGTGTACTTACATTTCCATAGCATTGATGTGCTCATAAAGTGAACCTGAGCCAGGCAAACATTGGAACACTGTGTCACCATTTCTTAGAAAGACACCTGGGTCCTGGAGCCCACTGGAAGGCCAAGCCATCCATTTGGGCTGTCAGGTCTCCTCCAAATTCTAGCAATGACTCCATTCACTCACTGCTCTGAGACTGTGGTCAAAACAGATATGTGCCAGCCAGAGCCCTCCAGAGTTAGAACTACTTTCTCTGGCCCACAGGCAAACTAGTGTTTCTCAAAGTGGAGGACCAGTGGACCCCCATAATGTGCCTGCAAAGCCAGTTTGGGAAACACTGCGCTGACAAACGCTTGGGCGACACTGCAGTTGCAAACACGGGTACCCAAATCATGGAGCAAATGACCAGATTATCAATATTGATCATTAGAGTATCATTGAATTAAAAGCACCACATTAAAAAATTCTCACAGAGAACAATAGATCCCTGACAATTTATACAGGATCCAGCAAACTCCAGTTTGAGAAACATCAAAGTTGCTTATTGTTCTTCAGGGAGGTCCCTATGGGGCATCCTGGGGAAATAATAAGAATAATAACAACAGTATGTGATGTTTTCACATGAACCATGTGATTGGGTTTTGAACTTCACAATTCTTCAGTGAAATAAGCAAGGAAGAATTCATCATCCCCATTTTACAGATGCAGCAACTGAGGCTCAGAGATATTAGTGACTAGGCCACAGAGGAGGAAGGCAGGCACCTAGTTAGTGGAGTTCAATTCCCAGGAAGGTGACAAAAAATAAGGGATGTGATACAAAATTAGGACCGTCAGGATAACCGATGCCTGCCAAGTCTTGTGAGCCACTGAACTGGAATTCTTTAAACCCACTAATAAATAATAACAATAATAGCACTAGAAGTAGCTTCTACAATTTATCAAATGATCACTACATTCCAGACGCTGTGATAATCATTTAAATGCATATATATTAAACTCTCACAATAGCACTTGAGGTAGAGAATATTATTCTCATTTTCCAGATAAGGAAATTGAGGTTCAGAAAAGTTAAATGACTTTTCCAAGGTCAAGTTTATAAAGTGACAGAACTGCAGTTCCCCCTACCCCCCAGGTCTATTCAACCCCAAAGGCCATGTTCTTGCTACTGGGCTTTTGTAACTGCTGAGCATGGGGCAGCGGTGGATGGGCTGACAAGAGGGCTTGAGTTTAACTCTTGCCTACAGTGGCCGTGAAGACCTGGAATTCGAACTCAGGCTCTCAAATTCCTCTTGGACCCCTTTTCCATTATGCATTGATGCCTGGTACCTGTAATTCTAGAGTGTAAGGAAGATGCAGGAGAGACAGTGGGCTCAGGTCATCCCAGGTCTTATTGGGGCATTTGAGGACCAGGGCGATCAGCTGTTTCTACCAGGTGGTTGCAGATAAACTCCTGTGGAATGTTAGAGTGGAAGTTTGGGTCCATGTGGCAACTACTCTAAGCCCCCAGCTCCCTGCTGCCCCTTTGCCAGATCAGACCTAAGAAGAAACTGTTCTTTAGTTTCCTTGCTCCCCTATGGTGCAAAATCTGTCGACTCCTTCTGGAAGGCTACGCTCACCCACTTTCTTCTCAGATCTTCTCTTCCCACTGCCCCTGTGCCATATCTGGTCACATTTGGTTCCTGCAGCCCCTGGTGAGGCAGGTGGCACAGTAGTTGGTAAGGGTGACTCTGGGGTTTAAATTCTGACTTTAAACTGGGTGACAGGAGGCAAGTTTCCTACCCTCTTTGAGCTTTGTAAAAAAGTAAAAGTGATTTTCTCTACCTCTTCATGGGGTGTTATGAAAATTAAGAAAGATAATGTAAGTAAAACACATGTAGGAATATTTGGCCCAGTGCAAGCACTCAAAAAGATATTTACCATCATCATCAGTCATCACTATTAATAGTAGTAAGAAAGGAAGTCATGTAATACCTCCTAACAAGATATTATCTTTGAGACCCCTGAACCCCTCTCCTAGACTAAATCTCATCTACCTGTCATATGCCACCATAGCCCCATGCATGTTTCACTTAGCATAACTGATTCACAAATATTTGTATTCCTTCCCATTTTCCTGTAAGCCCCTGGAGGAAAGACTGTCTGCCTTGTTCATTGTTGAATTCCCAGTATCTGGCATGTATAGGTGTTCTTTAAAAAGGCATTAAATAAATGAATTAGGGAGTAAAATGGGTTCTCAGGAAATAAACAGCTTTTGCACGCACATCTTACATGCATTTAAAGGCAAATTCCTTGTGTCTATGCTAAAAGAGACAGGCAGAATATGAATACAGTTGTGAATATGCATAATACATAAATAGAGGTGGGCCTAAGAAGACTTCTAAGGCACTTCCCATAAAGGGCCAAAATCTCCTCTATAGCATCCCTAAGGGAAGCTCATCCATCTGGTCCCTGTCTGAGTGATGCCTGGGGATGGGGAGCTCACAACTCTGAGGCAGCCCGTTCTCTTCTAGGAAGGCTCTGGCAGTCTCCACAGTCTTCCTCAAATGGGGCCCACCTGCTGTCCCTCTCTCATCTGCCTGGTTCCCTTGCCCTCTGATCCTTGCAGAACCCATCTGCTGTCCGTCCACAAAACACCTCTGCATACTTGGAAATGCTACTCTCCTGCTCTTTGGTATTTGCAACTCCAGCCTGGACTCCTCCTTATGCCCACAGTGCCTTCCCACAAGACGTGGTTCCAACAAACCAAACGACCATCAAACCTGGACCAAGCACGTCCACATGGCTGCACTGTGCCGGGCTCGTGCGAGAAGCACCAAGAAGCACAGCCCTGGCTTTTGCCCTAGAAGCAACATGGCCTATATTCCAGCTAGATTGGCACATGTAAACAAAGTTTTAAAAATAATGCCAGAGAAACGCCATCACCTGTAGCCGTAATTCAAATCCCGTAAACAATCACCGAACCGCCAGAGCGTGGTGGTCAGTGGCTAGTGGAGCCCTGCGCGGCTGCAGTGTGTCCAGGAAAGATCTTGGAGCATCCACACAGCCAGCAATTGTGTGCAGTGTGCCCCACCCTTGTTTAAAGAGTCCGAGAGAGTTAGAGCTGATGGGACTCTATGAGTTCATCTTATCCAGCCCCTTCATTTTACAAAGGGGGGACATTAGAGACCCAGAGAGGTGACCTGTTCAACCTAGAACTGGGCCGGGATTTGGAGCAATAGTTTGCCCTGTTTTTTTCTTGTTGCTTCCCCCACCCCCATGCCCGCCCTTTATTTCCACAGTGTGCATGTGTACCTCTGTGTGTGTGAGTGTGAGAGACACAGAGAGAGCAAGAGGCTCAGAGTCTCCCTTCCTCCTCTCTGTGCCCCCCTTTCAGAGTTTCTCCCCACTGATGGAGCCCATTCCAGCTTTCCTTCTCCCTCCCACACAGCCTCCCCTCTCTCCCTCTGCTCTCACCTCACCCCTCTGTACCAATTGGAACACATGGATCACCTTGTGATAACCAGGGCTGCCCCTGCAGAGGGCCCCTGGAGGGAAAGGGGGCGAGGGTGGGTGGAAAACCAAATCCTAATCCCAAAGCATGTCCTCCTCTGGGTAGTCCAAGCAGCCCATCAGACAAGGCCAAGCCTTGATACTCTTTGCACACACACCCTCCATTTCCTTTTCATTTGGGGATAATCCACCCTCAGAGATGCCTGAGAGTTTCTGTATCCCCTCAAGAAGAGTGGGATTATATTCCCCTTTGATTGGTGAAGAACCAAGGCTCAAGTTGTTGAAAGAACTTTGTCAGGGTCGTGTGGCTACAACTAGAATTTGAACGCAAACCCCTCTGACTCTGAAGACTAGGCTCATTCCTCACTGAACTACGCTGCCCAAACTGGAGAGACCTTCACAGCTCTGAGGGCTATTACAGTAATTGAGCTAAGCCAAGAAATAAACCCCCTTCCTCCTGAAACTGCCTGAGAATTCTGGCTCAGTCACTTACCAGCTGCATGACCTTGAGGAAGTCACTTTACCTCTCTGAACCTCAGTTTCCTTTTCTCTAAACGCAGATATTAATATGCTCCTCACAATATAAAAGCAAATGACTTAATTTATGTGAAGTTTGGAACAGTGAGTGCACCAGAAGCCCAGGGCCTCATCCTAATTCCATCACTGACTTACTATCACTCAGGCAAAACATTTTTTTTTTTTCTGAATTTCTCAATTTGTTCAAGATTGGCACAATGCTTTCAGTAGGAATAAAATTATCAAAAGGACCTTTCCAGCTGTGCAGTTTAGGGTTCTAGTTTTCCAGTCTTTCAAGCTGCATTGGCTCCTTTCATCATAAAAGAGAAGCTGCTCATTAATCTCAAGCACTGGGTGTTGGCATCCTTTGTTCCTGCATACCTTGGCTGATTTGGAATGGCCCTAGTGCCTCTCCACGCTGCACCAGCCTCCTCTGGGCCACTGCACATGTGCAAAGTAGTGGCTGCAATTGCTCTGCAAGAAGATGGAAATCCCTGGCCACCACCATCTTAGAAGCAGGAGGGACACCCTAACACCATTGTTGGCACGTGGTTTGGCTGATGTGTAACAAGAAGTCTTCTTTTCCTTACCTGCCCCTCTTTTTAAGACAGAAAAGCAGATAATATAATGGAGTCCAAGAGATCTGGGTTAGAATTCTAGGATATAGATAGCTGTTGAGGTCATGGGCCCTGGAACCAGACTTGTTGGTTTTAAACCCTTGCAAATTGCTTAGCCCTTCTCTGGCCTCAGTTTTCTCATCGAAGAATGAATATAAGAATTGGGTTGTTAGGATGAAATAAGGCAATATATATAAAGTGAATAACAGGAAGCCTGGCACCTACAGGAACCAAAGGGCCTGAAGAACAGCTTTTGGTCTCATGGAAACCAGCTAATTGCCTCTTATTATAAAGCTGCAGACCCATCCAACTGCCTCATTGCAGGGCCTCAGAGATACATGAATCAGACTGATTGGAGGAGTAGTTAGACTACAAGCCCTAGAGTCTCATTGCTTGATATGACTATGGTCTCTGTCCCCTCCTACCATGTTACATTGAGCAGAAGCTACTCCATCCATTTAAGCCTCAGTTTTCTAATTTGCAAAATGGGGCTGATAATAGTACCTGCTTCACAGGGTTTTGGTAAGTATTAAATGAGAAAATACAAATAAATCACTTAGGCACGGTACCTTCTGCATAGTACAGGCTTGATACCTGTTAGGTACAAGGTTGTTACTCTTGTTATTGTATCAGGCAAAATCTGCCCTCCCCCTTAACATCCACCCGTTCATTGGTTTTGGCTCCCCCTGCCAGAGCTTCAGAGAGCAAATCTTTTACCTCTTCCCCAAGACAGCCCTTCTGAGATTCGAATACTGCCTTCACTTACCCCTTTGACCTTCTATTATTTTTTAGGCTGATCACCCTCACTTTTCAAGTGTCTCAGGTAACAAGGTTTTAAACTTTACTTCTCTGTAACCATCCTCTCTGTGGAGCTTTCATCTAAGAATTTATCTGAAGTATTGGAACTTGGCATGTTCAGTTTGTGCTGTTCACAGTAAAAAGTATAGTCCTTTTCTTTGTTCTGATGTTACCGCTTCTAAATCTCAAGGGCATGGGGTGGAGGGAGAGCTTTTCCAGCACCCCAGGATTTATTTAACATGCCTTCTTCTCGTCTTTCCCTTAACAATGCAGTTTTTCCTTCTTCATTCTCTTGGGCATGGGGTCGACACAACCAGGATGATGAGGGCTGAATAGCTTGTACATGACCCTTTGAAAGAATCCCAGAGAAAAGGAAATCCAACTTTGAAGACAAAGCTTTTCATCCTTAGAAAGCTGTGTTCCTATACACCTGCCTCCTGTGCTCTCAGGCTTACCTGATCCGAGCCCTGGTTTTGAAGCAGTTCTAATTGCACCTAACCTCTGTTGACCCAGCATTAATGATGCTGGCAAATGTAATGATAATAATAATAACTAACATTCATTAAGCACTTACTGTGTGCCGGACACCCATTCTAAGGCCTTAAATGTATTAATTCTTTTAAACCTTATACCAACTCTGTGATGTAGGTGTTAATATATCTGCGTGTTGAAGACCAGAGAACTGAGCCTTGAAGAGGTTAAATAACCAGAACGTTCACATAATCAGGTTTTTTTTGTTTCCAGGTACACATGATAATTCATAGTTTAATGATGGCCCAAAGCTTCTCATGATCCTTAATGCATTTTCCAAATCTTCACAGCAAGATGAAAGCATATGCAATGTAGTTATAGTGTTAGACATCTTTTTAGGATATCATATTTATTTGAAATGTCTTTTCATTTTAATCATATGAAAATTATAATTGATGTAAGATATATGGAATGACTATATTAACTAGTTTACTTGATTGAGCACTTCACTCCCAGTCATTCCATTCAAATTGCTATTCAGCATTGCACTCCTTCCTACAGTGGGTAAATGAGGGACGCAGATTCTAATTCCAGCTAGTTTTCTAACCAGCTGTAGAAACTTAGGCTGCTATTGCCCCCTCTGGGCCTCAGTTTCCCTATAAGGAGTTTGGATTGATCTCCACAATTTTTGCTTCTGAATAGATCAAGGGTTGGCAAACTATGGCCTGTGGGCCAAATCCAACCTGTCACCTAGTTTTGCATGGCCAATGAGCTGAAAATGGATTTCACATTTTTTAATAGTTGGAAAGAAATCAAAGAAGAATGATATTTCCTGACATGAAAATTATATGAAATTCAAATGTCACTGTCCATACATAACGTTTCTAGACATGCTCATTTACTTACTATTGTCTATGGCTGCTTTCATGCTACAATGGCAGTATTGAGTAGTGGCAGCAGAAACTCTATGGCCTGCAAAGCCTAAAATATTCACTATGTGGCCCTTTACAGCAACAGCTTGCTGACTCCTGGTATATATGTGGGGTAGGTGGGCCCTAATAGGCTTCAAACAAATCCGAGATTTGAGAAACATCTAAGGTGCTTCTTCTCTGCCTCAAGAGAGAAAGCTGTATTTGAAGGCTTGTACTGTAGCTTAGGAGACATTTCCTCTGGGCTATTAACTGTATCAGACTGTTTGGGGTTCCTTGTCCCTCTTGTCTGGGGCAATCCTAGAGCTAAACTCATATGTTTAGCAAGGCAGTGTGACATGTTGGTGAAGAAGACAGATTTTATAGCTGGACCAGGGCTGGAATCTTTGCTTTCTGTATGATCTCAAGGGAGTTTCCAGGGGTCTCTGAGCCATAGCTCCTCAACTATAAAACAGGGATGGATGCTCATTCATTCATTGAACTGCAAATAAGCATTAGTGCCTACTGTGCACATTTACCTCTTGGGGGTTGTTTGGGGGATTAAATAGATTATGCATATGAAGCATTTAGCAGAATGCTCACCTCAGTTCAGGAAATGTTTAAAATTACTCTAGAGGTGACTTGTGTGTGTATTTAATTTTTCAGTTTTAAATGGTAGTAGCCACAAAACTCTCAAAAGGTGGTTTTGGCCAAGTTTTGCAATGTGTATGAAGTGACATTTTTGCCATTTTACTGGTTTCTGTTATTTTTATAAGCAATGCTTCTGAAGCTGTGTTAACAGAGCATTTAAGAAGTACCAGTGTTCTTTAATTGCAGGGCAGGAGATAACAAATGAAGCAGGGCTCCTTAAATGAACCTTAATAGACCTTCAATAAATGCACTTCTCATTCCTTTCCTGCTACTCTCTCTCCCACTTTCCAGCAACTAATGATGTTTCCTAACCTGTGAGGTACATCAGAAATATCTGAGGATTTGTTTTTATTTTTAATAGTATTATAAAGGTAATATAGTCACATGATTTTTTTTTAAAAATCAGATATTACGAAAGAATATAAAATGAAAAACACCTGTCCAATCTCATACTTCTTAGAAGTAACTATTTTAATGCTTTTCTGTTTTCGGTTATTCTGGTGGTTTCCTCCACACCTCTACATAACATGCCCATCTCTCTTTTTCTTTCTTTCTCTATTTTAATCTTATCCGTAACTCCCCATTAGAAAAATGATACAGCATTTTACCTTACACCTACATCCTCCTGTCAATGCCCCTTCTTAATGTTCATTAGTTATGTTATAATTTGGAGTGCTTATGATGATGAACTTTATCATTTTAACATATTGAGCCTTAAGTTTCTATTCACTACCATTAGAGCTTTGTGAAAATACAGATATCTGGTTTCTAATCGATGGCTCCTGAATGAGAGTCCTTGGGGGTTACTGTTTTTCTAAAGGTCCCCAAGATATTCTTATGAGACCCTCAACTTATGGGCCACTGTCCTGAGTGCCTGCAGTCTGCCAACCGGTTCATTTTCACTTGAATGAAGACAGCAGGCCGGACAGGGCATCCTTCTCACATCACCCATTCATTAGGCACACGGAGCAGCATGGAAATGCCACAGAGGTGCCTAAGAAGCAGAGTGGAGCATAATGGCCTGACACCCCAGGAGCTCACTCATCACAAAGCCCCAGGCAGAGTGACCCTGCAAAGAACAGCTTCTGGCACCAGTACAGGGGGACAGTGGAAAGAGTCTAGGTTTGGGAGACCTCAGTTCCCATGCTTGATAATTTGAAAAAGAAGCACCATATGGATTTATTTCATTTTTATTCAACATTCACTGTGTACAGAGCAAGGACTTAGCATTTGGGAACAAATTACAAGATAATATTATAAGATAAAATGGCTCAAAGGTAGTGGTGACAAACTCTGATTTAAAATCTTAATAGAAAATAATTAGCAATGATGCATCCCTATACAATATTATATAATTAATAGCACAAATAAAGCCTATAAAGAAAAATATACCAATTACCACAAATTACCCCCTCAAGGTTTTTTTTTTTAGGTGGCAAAGAAAATTAGGAAATTATTTAATAAAACTTGTTTAATGAGAGCGCTTAGGGGAATAAAGTGAGTTGAATTTTCCAATAAACTGGTGGACAAATGGTTAACACTTTTATTTCTCCTTTTGTGTGAAGAACAGCTTAATATAGTGGCAGAATTCACTTTCCTGCATTTTGGAAACATCATGTCTAGTAACGATACGAAATGATTATCTTAGTGATGAAGGACATTCGAGATTATCATTTCCAGCATGAAATCTTACAAAGGAGGGAAGATGTTAGCAATTAAGAGACAGTACATTGACCCCAGGATATTTATTCCCTAACGTTTTTTCCTCTACCTAATATCACAACTATGAGTTTATTTTATTCTTTTTCTGTTCCATCTCAGGGGAGCAAAGGAGTTTGATTGAAGAATCCCATTAGTTTGATTATATATAACTGAGGTTTGGCTCCACTAGCCTTGTAGTGAGACATTCTGGTGATGGAGTTGAGTGGCATTTAGGCTTGAACAAACTCTGCCATTACCTTTGGCCTACATTATGTTTGAGATGGAGGCAGTTCGAAATATCTCTGAGATCGTTACAAATTTTCAAGCAACAGACTTTAACTGTGGGAGATAATTTCCATTTTATTCTCTCAATAGCTATTTTACAAACAAAGTGTTCTTTTTAAAGTCTCAAAAAAATTGCGAGAAATTTCTCAGCTGTGATTTAGCTGTTAACCAGTAGTGAGATGGCAATGCTGTTAGGTGGCATAACATTGGGAAATGCACATTAGGAGGCCCTAATTCTGATTGTACCTTTACTAACTGTTTGCTAGTACCATTGTGCAAATCAGCTGACCCCTTTGAACCTCTGTAAACTGTGAGTTTGAACAAGTTAATCTCAAAAGATATTTCCAACCCTAAGATTCTCTTTTCAACCAAGTAAAATCATCCATGGGTGTTTGCTACCTGCTGATTCTATAACCCCTGGCCAGCTGGCATTTATGATTGAGGAAGGTCTCTGTCTTCTACTCATTTATTCAAAATATATGTATTGGGCTTCTTCTCTGTGTGAGGCATTGTTTTAGGTGTTGTGAACACATCTGCGAACAAGACAGAAACAGTTCCTGCCCTCAAGGAGCTGACATTCCAAATGGGAGAAGAGAGGATGCAGGCAATAAACAAGGGGGTAAATAAGTAAATAAGATCATTTCAAGTAGTGCCAAATGCTTTAGAGAAAACCCAACATGGCACTGAGGTGGAGCCAACTGGACTGGGCATTTAAGGATGCCTTGATTTTGGTTTGCCTAGAAGCAGATCCTAAGACAAGGATTCAAGTGCAAGTGATTTCTTTGGGTCCTGAGCCCAGAAACACTAGTGGGGAAGTAGAGAAGGGATGATCAAACCCATTCCCACAGTGGGCAACCAGAGTTCAATCAGGATCTCTAGAAATCAGTATAGTACATGCCTCAGAGTGATCCCACTCAGGAGAGAGGATTCTGGGGTATTTATCTACTAACTCCCCACCTGTTATTAGTAGAGGGCTGCCTCGGGCATATCACCTCCCCGACAAATCTGGCTTACCCCACACGTGGCCCAGTAGCAGGTGCTTGCAATTAGCATATAAAGTGGAGAAGCAGTGCATAGCGGGGGAATAGAAACAGGCAGGGCACAGGGTAGAGTCTGAAGAGATGGCCTTTTAGCTCTGATATGAAATATGGAAAGAAGCCAGTCAGGAAAAGCACATTTCCAGGAAGAATAGCAAGGACAATGCTGGATTTGTTTATAAAATAGAAAACACTAGGAATCACAGAACTCTAGAAGTATTGGGCCAGGGGAGGCTTTAAATAACCAAGTCTATTCTTTTAGGTAAAGAAACTCAGTTAATGAGAGAGTAAGGGACTTTCTTCAAGTGCCATAAGGATGCTGGAGCACAGCTGGGACCAGCGCTCAGGTCTCTTGGCAGTCCATCCAGGGCTTCTCCCTTCCCCCTTCCCCCATGTGGTCCCCTGCTCATTCTACAATTTCACTCACAGGATTTGGCAGTTTCCCTGAGCTGTGAAGCCAAAAGGCATTGACTTTATGATCCCTGCTCAAATTCGTGCCCAGGGTCCCCAATTATACCTGCAAAGAGACCCAGGTTAACATGGGCCCTACATGATCTGGCCTTGGGCTGCCCCTCTGACCTCATTCCCTGCCCTATCCCCCTCACTCACTGCCACAGCCACACCCGTCTCCATCCTGCTTCTGGAACATGCAAAGCCTTCACCCACCCCTGGGCCTTTGCTCAGACTGCTCTTCCCCAGACAGCCCTGGGGCTCAGTCATAGGACACCCCTGCACACAGGCTCCTATGCTCGTTCCACCTCCCCTGAGAGTCATCCTGAGTGCCCCTTCCAAAGCACATTTCCCCATCCTCTTGCCCCACTTTATCTTTCTTCATGGACTCACTGCTACAGCAGTTTACTGCCCTGTTCTATACAATACCACATATTTACTTGTGTATGTGTCTATTGTCTGTCTTCACCACTAGAATATAAGCTCCATGAGAGCAGGACGTTAACTTGTTTTGTTCTCTATTAGAGTAGTACACTGTAGGTACTCAAAAATGTTTGAATGATTAGCAAACGAATGAATGAATTGCCTAACAGATGACCTTAGTTCTGGTCCCTTCTCTGCTACTAACTCACTGAATGAATATGTGCACATCAATTCTCTCTTCTGTCTCAGTTTCTTTATCTGGAAAATAGATATACGAATTTCTACCTTATAAAGGGTTAAAGTGAAATGAGGCTGTAGATATGAGTACTGTACTGTAAATTATTAAATACATTATGCAAATACAAGGTTTCCTTTCTAAGTTGAAAGTTTCCTGAGTTTGAGTGAACTTCACCGAATGGAGAGAAAAGTTTCTTGCCCGATAAAGAATCTATCATGGATTTTGGAATTCATCAGGCCTCATCAGGTGGAGAAGAGCTGGATTATTGTATGGGAAAGAGCACAAGGTCAGGGATGGAGACCAATATCAGAATCTAGCCTCTTCCTCAGGCTTGTTGGTGACCTACCTGGGGAAGTCATAGGAACTTACCCCCAACAGATTTCAGATTTCTCTTCTCTCAAAAGGCTTGGGGGAAGTGAGTAGATGAGACTATTCTCTCCTGATGCGTTTCTGTTTTGTCCCATTGATCCATACCATCATCATAATCACAGCCACCATTTGTTGGTCATTTATTTTGCACCACAGTTTACATGCATCAGCACATTGAATCTTTATCACAACCCTCTAACCTCCATTGTACAGATAAGAAAACTGTTAAGTAACTTAAACCAAGGCTGCAGAATTATTGGCTTATGAGTGGCAGAGGCAGCATTTAAATCCAGGCAGGGCTGGCTCCAAGCAAATGCCCTTAACCACAATGCTAACTCTGTGCACAAATGAAGTGATAACAGAGTTACCTTGAGGAACAGATGGGCAGCCTGTGAGTCTATAACATGCTGAGGTTGATTTGTCCAGGCAGTGTGTTCTTACTTCTTTCCTCTCCTCCCTCCCAGGGCTTCATGGACATTGACCTAAACAAGTTCAAAGAGAGTGGAGCAAACGTGACAGGTTTCCAGCTGGTGAACTACACAGACACCATCCCAGCCAAGATCATGCAGCAGTGGAAGAACAGCGATGCTCGAGACCACACACGGGTGGACTGGAAGAGACCTAAGGTGAGGGGCGGGGCAGGCAGTAAAGGACTGGCCTGATCTCTTTCCTGTCCCAGATTTCTGGGAAGTGTTAGCCTTTAGATAAAAAGACCTAGGGATAGACTCTCTAAGGCGAAAGAACTAAGGAAAACGAATCCATAAAGATTAAGGCTAGGCTGCAAGGCTCAGACAACCCAGAATGAGAATGATTTTAACAAAATAGACCTTTTATTTTTCTCTCATGTTAACAAAATTCAGAAGTCAGCAGTCTGGGGCTCATATAAAGACTCCACAATCATCAAATACCCAGGCTTCATCTACCTTCTTGTTCTGTCATCCTTAGCATATGGCTGCCTTCTTCTAGTCCAAGAAGGCTGTTTAAGCTCCAGCTATTGCCTCAGCATTCCAGCCAGAAGGAAGGAATAAAAGAAGATAAAAAGCACAATTGATCCCTTAAAAACCCTTCTCAGAAGTCACACAGAAATCATCCAGTCACATGCCATTGAGCACATATTAAAACCTGGCCCCAACTGGCTACAAGGGAGGCTGGAAAGCCATGTCTCTACTCTGGGCCACAGGGAATGCTATTTATATTCATTTCTATGTGGATAGGGCCTCCTTGTATGTGCAGTGATATGTTTTATTTAGTCTATGCATTTTTTTTTTCCTATTGAACCAATATTTTAAAAACTGCAAGATTCCACACAAAACTGTAGAATTCTGGCTTCTCTTCAAAAATCACATCTAGCAATGCTGAATTCACAATTATAGAGGGCAACGTTGGCTAGTGCGGTAGAGCAGCAGCCCCCAACTGAAGGGGCAGCCTCCTTGACTCACCACAGTCCCTCCTTCCCCCGTGTGTCTTGTACCTGGCCCACAGTACATATTACATCACCGGGAAGCACATTCCCAAACGCTGCTCCTCACCCTGCCAACTCTCTTTGCTAATATTATTTCTATTCCTCCCACCAGTACACCTCTGCGCTCACCTATGATGGGGTGAAGGTGATGGCTGAGGCTTTCCAGAGTCTGCGGAGGCAGAGGATTGATATATCCCGCCGAGGCAATGCTGGGGACTGTCTAGCCAACCCAGCCGTGCCCTGGGGCCAGGGTATTGACATCCAGAGAGCTCTGCAGCAGGTAAGGCCAAGAATGGTTGTCCCAGCTGATAGGAGCCTGGGAAGGGATTTCAGCATTAAATTGAGGCAGAGCACAGCTATTTTAAAGAAAAGGAAGAGCATTCCTAAAATTTGGAACAACCACTGTATTGCATTTGTGGCTCTTGGCATACATGGAAGCTCATGTAGAAATTTAAAAAGCAATAGTATGGTTTAAAAAAAAAAACAGAAAAAAGTATTTTAAAAAAACAAAAAAAAATTTTTTAAAGCAATAGTATGGAATAGTCATTATTTGTAGCTTTGTTGTTATTCTGTGAAATGGAAGCTAGTGACCATCTGTGTTTGGAAAGGTGACTTGAAATGCACAGGGAAGAAACTAAATGATTTAATCAGTCTCCTGGAAACCCTCCTTTCTTGCTCTGCTTTCTGGAGTTCATCAATCTCTGTGTACATTTCATGAAGGCCTACTGTACGCAGGAATCCTGAAAATGTTTCTCAGTACTTCCAACCCTGCCTTCTTGCTTCTCTGCTTTGCAATCATTTGTTTTGTTTTGACGTAAGAACAGTTCAAGACCAAGGATGGAAAATGGCCAAGCCTACTCCTATTGATTGGTTCTGAGAAGGATTCTGAAACTGAATCCAGATTCTACAGAAAAGAGTATAAATATTCAATTGGTGATATATCTGCCATGGAAGCAGGATAAGACCATGGTATGTGTGTGCCATGTATTTAACATCCCTGGTTTAGAGACCTTGGGGATTTGGCTCAGCTTTGTCACCCTTGATGCTCCATTGGTGGATCTTTAGGAGTGCCTTGAACCCAGGTGGTGATTCTCAAGCCGCAGATGGGTAGCACCCTATGATGTTGCTAATGCCTCCTGACAGGAATTATATTTCCAAAGGTGACTTGGGGAAGAGGACAGTGTTCATCACAAAGGAATGACAAAGCATCAGCACAGTTGCAAGCCAACAACAGCAAGATATTTTGAGGCAAATCCCTGTCAGGATACCTCCCCCCACCCAAACCAATGGAGTTGCCTAGGTACTCCCAAGACAATATTCAGCAGAAGGTGAATTGGGGCTCCCAGGGGAGTAGAGGAGCATTTCTGAATAAAGGAGAAATGTACAGCAAAATGTACACCTTGTTTTCCAACCACTCGTGTACAGCTCTAGCAATCTTAACAACGGGGAGAAGGAAACACATTCATCACCAGTGGTTCCTCAACCCTGATGAAGTGCCCCTTGGTGGAGGAGAAAATGTAGTTCTGTCCTATGGAAAGAAGCTCAGTGGCTGCTCTGCAGACTTCAGGAGGAACTTGCTAAGGAGGAATACCAATGGCCATTTCTGCCCTCCCCCTGCCTCCCATACAGAGTGGTAGAGAGCCACTGAATCATTAGGCAGCAATAGCAGATGCAAAGCAGTTTCCAGAATGATTGTCAAAAGTGAAGTGCTTTCCCCCTGGCTTATTTAAAATGCTCTTCCAGACGCCACAGTCGAGACAGATTCTATTTGCAATGTGAGCTGGTTTCAGAAGGTCCTAGGGACTTGCCCTTAGCTTCATAACTGTTCCAATTCCCTTGCCTTTCTCATCTTAGTCACGTCCCTGGAAGAATATTCTAACACCACCATGACAGTGATTGAGACTGGGATGCAATGCCAAGTGGCTGGAAGGTCTCTGAACCAGGACACAGGAGTGCAGGGTTCCAAGTCCAACTGGACCCTGACTCTCTGGGTTACTTTGAAATATGCATTCAGATCTGTTGCAGACTTCCCTTTCCTTACCCATAAAAATGAGGAGGTTGGAGAAACACTCTGTTTTAGTTTCTTAGGCTGCTCAAGGGTGGATATCATGATATGGGTTGGCTTTAAACAGTGGAAATTTATTAGCTTACAGTTTGAGGTGGTGAGAATTTCCAAATCACAGCATCATCAAGGTGACGCTTTCTTCCCAAAGAAAGTGTCATATTTCAAGGCACTTGGCAGTGTCTGCTGATCTCTCCCTTCTCTTCCAGGTTCTGTTCTGTGGCTTCTTGCTTCTGTGTCTTTCTCTCTCTTTCTCTGTATTCATTCTGTTTTAAAGGACTCCAGTAAAAGTATTAAGACCCATCCTGAATGAGGTGGGTCACACCTTAACTGAAGTAGCCTCATCAAAAGATCTTACTTAAAATCGGTCCACACCCACGGGAATGGATTAACTTTAAGAACATGATTTTCTGGGGTACATACAGTTCTAAGTCACCACATACTCCCAGGTCTTAACTGGCTCTAACAATTAAGTGATTTATGTGTGAACACACTGCCTGGATAAATTGATACAAGCATGTTATAGAATCATAGGATAATCCATCCTGTTCCACAAGGTAACTCTGTTATCACTTAATTTGGGCACAAAGTTAGCATTGTGGCTAAAGGCATTTGCTTGGAGCCAGCCCTCCTTGGATTTAAATGCTGCCTCTGCCACTCAGCATGGGCAGTGACTTACCCAGGGTCACACAGTAGCTTAGCAGCAGAGGCTGGAACAGACCCCACCCACACTCCTCCTCCTGCCCCAGGCCTGGCCCAAGAGGCCTTTGCTAGGAAGCCTTGACCTCTGGGGCCTTCCACACACAGTTGTGGCCACTCTCTGTGAATTTGCCCTCCAATTTCTATCTCTTGAAATAACCATGCTACCAGGGAGCAACTCTCTCCCCAACATGAGCTGGGTAAATCCCGATGATGTCTGGTCCTTAGGACCCAGGGCCGGGGTCTCAGGCCTCTGATGTTCTGACCACTGGCCATCAGGAAGCAAAGTAGAAGGGGATTTGTGGTTAGGTGTGTGTCAGAGCTGGTATTGCAGGCTCACCACCACCCCCCTGGAGGGGTAGCTCATTGGGGAGTCACATTCTAAAAATCATGGCAACAATAGCTACTATGTGCTGAGGGCTTCCTGTGCATTAATTAGACTCTGAGTATGCTTTACATGCATTGTCTCATTGAACTCTGAGGTAGTATTTAGTTTCCTGGCTGCTAAAACAAATACTGTGCAATGGATTGGCTAGAACCATGGGAATTTATTGCCTCAGAGTTTTGTGGCTAGGTGAAGACCAAAATTCATGCATCAGTAAGGTGATGCTTTCTCCCCAAAACTATGGTATCCTGGGGCTGGTTGTTGGCAATCCTGGGTCCTTGGCTTTTCTGTCATATGGCAGTGTACATGGTGGAATCTTCTCCTTTCTCTTCTGGGTTCTGTTGACTTCCAGCTTCTGCCTGCTCCCATTGGCTTCTCTCTCTAGCCTTCTCTATAAGGCCTCTAGTAACAGGATTAAGACCCATCTTATTCATTAGGGCCACACCTGAACTGAAGCAATCTCATCAAAAGGTCCTATTTACAAAAGTACACACCCACAAGAATGGATTAAGATTCAGAACATGTTTTTCTGGGGTACATAACTCCAAGCTACCACAGGTAGGTATTTCCATTAATGGTGCTTTATAGTGGAGAAACCGAGCTTCCCAAATCTTCCCAAAATTATGCAGCTAGTGAGTAGTGAAACTGGGATTCCAAATCACATCTCCTTGCTGCCTCACTCTGTATTTAACTGCTGTGCTGTGAAGCTTTAAGTCCCAACCATACAGGACAGATGCCAGGGCTATGGCCCAGCCTGCAGCAGCACATGGCCTTGGAAAAAATCCATGGTTCCCCCACACATCCTCATACCACTGTAATTTCCCCACCAGCCAAGTGAAGATAATCAGCCCTCTAGCCTGCCCCCTGCCTGACATCCAGGGAGCCCCTCAGAATAATAATGAGCCCACATCCTGGAAGGCCTCCGAGTTATAGGAAGGAGAAGCAAATATCCACAGGGTTCCCATATTCATGGCTTCTGACTGTCAGAAAAGACCTAGCTAGCTCTCCAAGTTAGGATCTTTGCCTTGGGGGCATCATAGGCCCTTTGAGGATGTGATAAAAAACATTACACACAACCCCCCCCCAAAAAAAAGAATACACACGCACACATATACACCTACACACAACCACACACATACATAATGGCTCTGTGACCAGGAGTCTGGGCAGCCATAGACACTCCTGGACCTCATGTAAAGAAGACCTAGCCTAAATAGTGATCATCCCTCATAGTCTTTGTTTCTGCAATGTCAGCCAGTAGTCCAGCGTACTGAAGTAAAGGTGGACCCAGCCTTTGCTAGATGAAATCTGGGGCAGGGTGGGCAATAGAAACCTAAGACACAGTCCCTACCTCTCAGGATTCAAGATCCAGTTTTGAGGCAAGACAAGCTCATGAAAAAAGTAGCTAGAAAGGTGTGGATTAAGGGCTGAATCACATAGGCAGGCTCTCGGTGCTGTGGAAGGTCACAGCAGATGCCATCATGGAGGAATGTGGATGTCACAGGCTTCCTGCAGCGATGGGACTGGGCCTTAAAAAGGGCATATTCTTTCCTAGCTGTTAAAACAAGTGCCATGCAATGGGTTGGCTTAACAACATGAATTTGTTGGCTCATGGTTTCTTTTGGCTGGCCCAGCAATCTTTGGAGTTCCTTCTGTCACATGGCAATGCACGTGGTGGCATCTTTTCCTTTCTCTTCTGCGTTCTGCTAACTTCCAGGTTCTGGCTGCTCTGCAAGGCTTTCTCTCTCTATGTCTGAATTGTACACCGTGTATAAAGGACTCCAGTAATCCAGGTTAAAGCCTAACCTGATTTAGTTGGTCTAAACCTTAAATGAAGTAACGTCTTCAAGAGAACCTATTTACAATGGGTGCACACCCACCAGAATGTGGACCAAGCATGACAATATGTCCAAACTGGAGTGCACAAGTCAATCCAACCCCATTAAAGTCACCATATTGTATCATCGAAACTGGGATACTTCAGAGTAAATAATTATTAATTATTAATTATTCCCAAACAATGGCTGTGGAGTAGAACTGTCCCAAGCAAACCAAGACAGACTGCCACACAAGCCTTAAAGAGCAGGCTTGAACAAGGAGTGACTTGAGTTTAGAGGGTCCGGGGTGAAGATGTAAATGATACCCAGCAGGAGTCAAGAGGGAAGGTACAAATGAGGGTTTATGGGCCTCAGTTACCTGCTAGGGATTTAGGGAGAGAAAAGCTAGATTCCAATCATCGTTCTTCCAAGCACCTTCTGGGGGATCTTATTCAACTTTTCTGGGCCTTGATTTCCTCATCTGCTAAATAAATATAATCATCTTAGAACTGCCTCCCTTACTGACTTGTCATGAGGCTCAAAATCAAAATACTGTCATGTATAAGCTTCTTTGAACCTCAGGGAAACTGCCTGAGATAGTGAAAGCCAAAATAATCCTTCCCATTGTTCAGGTTGGAACAATGAAGCTCAGAAAGGTCCTGTACCGTGCCCTGGCTAGAATAACTAGGATGTGGTCCAGCTGGAGCCTAAGCCCCAGGCCCCAATCCCTGCAGCAAGGGAGCACCCAGGAGAGAGGCCAGGAAGAAGCAGCTGCAGAGGTTACCTAAGGCCTGGCTCCCCGGCAGCTCATCTGCTTTCCTCAGGGCTGCTGTTCCAGGATCCCAGGAGGGAGAGGCATGGTCAGTTTTGACAGCTCCAGTAGGGGAAACATTAACTAGCACTCTCCTGACACCAGGCAGGAAGGAAAATTTCCACTTCAGCATCCCACCAGTGGCAGACTGTGAGCTGGCACCTAGTACCATTTACAGGAAACCCGACTCTCCATCTTTCACAGAGGAGTTAGCAGGTGCCAGGATGGTGGCAGGAGTTCCAGGAGCTGGGAACTGAGGAGAAATGCCCGGCTTCCATCAGTTTGACCCCAGTCACCCTACGGCGGGGACAGGGGACGTGGGTCCCAGAGGCTCAGCCCCGATGGATGGGAACAGTTCCAAGATTGTATAAAACAGAAGTTTCAAAGAAACCTCTTCCTCTGATGCTGAATCATGACTCTCCCCAAGAAATGGCTTGGGGCTGAGCCTTTCTCTGGACCTCTCCTTGCTCTGCCATCTTCAAATGGTGGTTTCCATTTCTCTGATACTGGGATTGATCTCTGTATTAGCTTTCCCAACTACGCAGTAGAGCCTTCAGCCCTCTCAAGGACTTTAACCGTGAATTCTTAAGCCAAATGCCTTAGCTCTGAGTCTTAATCCTATCTGCAAAATGGACAAAATAACATCCACTCTTGCTGTTTACAGAGTTTCTATGAACATGAAATGAACAGCTTTCTGTGAAAACACCATATAAATACAGGGGCCCTTGGGTCATCGGAGCCTAGAACACTGGAGATGAGACACTTGCTCTTATTAAGAAAATAAGACCCTCAATTCTGATAAAAGAATCCCCTGCTCTGAGACAACTTAACAGACCCAAGGCCTCAATTTTAAAATGTTTTATTTTCCATCCCTCTCACCACCTCTATACATGAGAGCCATAGTAACCATTATCATTATCTAAATAATATATCCTATGTGTTGAAAGCTCTTGTGCCAGCAGTACACTAAGCACTTCAGTTCTGTGAGAAGGAAACCATAGCACAGATAGGTTCAGTGACTTGCCCATGGCCGTTAGTTAGGAATTTACAGAGCAGGCCTGGGAACTGTCCAGCTGGAATAGTGGGTGGCAGTGGGAGGCTGAAAGAACAGGACACACAGCAGGTGTCTCTGCCCCAACCCCCACTTAGAGCCAAGCACAGTAACACTGGCCCCCGTGTCAGAGGCCACTTGGTATTCTTAAGAGAAGACACCAGAAGATAGCAACAGCTCTGGATTTTAGGTCAGGTTCTGCCAATTATTAGTCATGAGTCCTGAGCAAATCACTTTGCCTCCAGCATTTTAGTTTCTCCAATGTAAAGGAAGATCATAATCTCTAATTGGCATACTTCAGGGGCTCCTGTGACTAGAGATGAAGTTATATGAGTGAAAGTGCTTCATAAACATGGAATACTTGGAAAGTGGTGATAGGATTAGTACCAAGCACTGATCATGAATTATCTTAAAACAACCTTAAAAAGTAATTAATTCAAATTAATCCTATTAAATAATAAAGAAAGAGAGAGATTAAGCAAGTTGCCATACTAATAGGCCGTACTGACGATTAGTGTCTTAGTTTGCCAGGCCGCTACACAAATACCACACAATGAGTAAGCTTAACAACAGGAATTTGTTGGCTAATGGTTTAGAAGGCTAGAAGTCCAAAATTAAGGTAGCAGCAAGTCTGTGCATTCTCCCCAGTATCCACAGCCTTCTGGTGCTGGCTTGCTGCAAGCCTTGCGGTTCCTTGACTTGTATCTCTATCTCCTGTCAGTTTCCACTGACTTCTGGCTTCTGGTTCCTATGTGGCCTTTTCTGGCATCTTTTTATAAGACTTCTAGTAATGCATATTAAGATCCCCCCTGATTCAGTTGGGCCACATCGTAACTAAAAATATCTTCAGAGGGTCCTATTTACACATGAGTTCTCACCCACAAAGACTTGGAATAAGATTAAGGATGTGTCTTTTGTTGTGGTATGTAATTCACTCTACCACAATTAGTATGATACTTGAGACTGGGGCCAAAACGTAAGTGCCCATTTGGATCACGAATGACACATTTCTTTCTGTTTGGGCGAGTCATTCTACCATCTAATCATCTGCACACCTACCCCATTCTGTTTTTGCAAACTAGTCACTTAAACTGGTACCTGCCAGCTCAGCAACTCTATCCTGAACCCGAACGAGTGGGAGAGCTAAAGGCAGGCCAAGGTCAGAAGAAGGTGAAGTTACTGCCAGGCTGGAATTGCTTGCTCCTTTTATTCTGAGTAGCAGGATCTGTGCTTTGCTTTTTCTCTGAAAGGCAAAGACAGCCCAGACTTTCCCAGAGCTGGGGATTCCTCCAGATTTCATCTGAGAAAGTGAAGAGCTTGTTGTATAATTTGCTCAGTGCTCTGGGCCTGTCATGGTCTCCCCACTGAGACTTCAAACCAGAAGGCTATGAGAGGGTCAGCCTCAGATCAGCTGCACACACACACAGCCATGGTCTCTCTCACTCTCAAATATACACACCCCAGCTGTTCTTATACCTTCTGAATGCAGAGGAGCTGGCCATTGTCAGAACAAGAGAGAGCCCCATAAGGCTTCTTCTAAATGAAGAGGGAAGAATAAACTGTGCTGGGTTCCAGGGCTAGATTTGTATTGGTAACAGGTAGAGGCTCACCTCACTGGCCTTAGGCAAGCGGGATTAGCTGATGATATGCAGCTAGTCTCATCCTCCATTTGAGGGTGGGCTCAGTTGAGTTTTATTGGTCACCTGCAGTGCAACAGGTTCAGGCCTGAAAGTCTTGGAGCCCAATGTGAAACATTTGATCATTAATACGAGTATAAAATAGGAGGCCACAAAAGTCAATCTGACCCATTTGTGCAGTGAAATCCCATACAGCATATGTTGAGGTTCCAGTACAACCTTTATTTTAACCGTGTGAGACCTCTTTAAAACCCTGCATACATAAGAATAACATACCAAGTTCTCCTCAGGTGCTCTAAAGTTTTCACAGCACTTTAATGTTTGCTTCATCGTTAATGTAGACAGGGCAAGAATTTTGGAAACTGGAGGCTTAGAGAGGTGACTCACCCAAGGTCACTTGACTGTTAAGGGGGAAGCTGTGCTCAAATCCAGGTCTCCTAATTTCAGGTCATTAGATTCCCAGGTTTTATTTTTGTGTGTTTTGTGGGGTTTTGCCAATTTTATAACAAAATAGTGTTATTGCTTGTTTAAAATATATATTGTGGTGACATATACAACATAATATTTGCCATTTTAAGGGACATAAATTACATTTACAATGTAGTGCTACCATCACCACCATCCATTACCAAACATTTTTTTATTACTCCAACTTGAACCTCTCTACCCATTCAGCAATAACTCCCCATTCTTCCTTCTTCTCATACCCTGGTAAGCTCTAATCTATTTTCATTCTCTATGAATTTGCTTATCCTAGATATTTCATATAAGTGGAATAATACATTATTTGTCCTTTTGCATCTGACTTATGTCACTTAGCATAAGGTTTTCAAGGTTCATCCATGTTGTCATATGTATCACAATTTCATTGCTTTTTATGGCTAAATAATATAAAATTGCATGGATATACCACACTTTGTTTACCATTCATCTTTTGATGTATACTTGGGTTGTTTCCACCTTCTGGCTGCTGTAAATAATACTGCTATGAATATTGATGTACAAGTGTCTGCCTGAGTCCCTGTTTTCAATTCTTTGGGGTATATACCCAGGATTGGAATTGCCAAGTCATATACTAAATTTATTATGTACCACCCAACTGTTTTCCACAGTGGATGCACCATTTCACATTCTCACCAGCAATGCACAAGGGTCCCAATTTCTCTACATCCTCATCAAAACTTGTTATTTTCTGTCTCTTTAATAATAGCCATCCTAGTGGGTGTGAAGTTAGATTCACAGGTATTTCATTCCCTATATTCACAAAGGAACTAAGAAAACATATTCAGTGATTGTAATAGATTTAATGTTAAATTTAAGCCCCATGGAAACCATGAATAAAATATCTGAAAAACATACATGGAAAGAAATAAGGAACTCAAAATAGTCCATTACAAAAAAATCAAATAAATATGAAAGTAGGCAATAATGGAAGAATTGAGGGGCACAAAAGGTATAAGACTTACAAAGACTAATTAGCAAAATGGCAGGAGAAAGTCCTGCCTTCTCAGCAGTTACTTTAAATGTAAATAGATTAAACTCCCCCATCAAAAGGCAGAGATTGGCAGAATGGATTTTTAAAAAAAGCATGACCCAATTACATTCTCTTTACAACAGACTCACCTTAAAGGCAAAGACACAAGTAAGTTGAAAGCGAAAGGATGGAAAAAAATATTCCATGCAAACAGTAACCAAAGGAAGCTGGGATAGCTATACTAATATCAGATAAAATAGACTTTAAGTTAAAAACTTTTGCAAGGGACAAAGAAACTATATACTGATAAAGGGGATCAGTTCAACAAGAAGACATAACAATTATAAATACATATAGCACCTAACAGCAAAGTCCCAAAATATATGAAGCAAATACTGACAGATTTGAAGGGAGAAAAGGATGGATCTATGTTAATAGTAGTACATGTCAATATTCTACTTCCAATAATGGGTAAAATCATCTAGGCAGAAATCAATAAGGAAATCGAAGATTTGAAAAATACTATACCCATCAACAGATGAATGGATAAGCAAAATGTGGTACATACATACAATGGAATATTGCTCAGCTGTTAGAAGGAATAAAATGCTAAAACATGGAATAACATGGATGAACCTTGAAGACCTTATGTTGAGTGAAGCAAGCCAGGCATTGAAGGATGAACAGTTTATGACCTCACTGATATGAATTGAGGAAAGTTAACTGTCTCTGATAACCACTGTCTGAAAGATAGGTTAACAAGGGAGAGAGAGAGAAGGGTAGGTTGCAAGCCATTACCCATATGGACATAATCTATGGTAAAGTGATAGAATATAGCTACATATTGAAGGATAGGAAAGGTGGGTAGTGATATTACTGGGTTTGGTGGTGCAGGGTTAACAGGTGGGAAGATTAGGAAGGGCAGGTTAGAATACCCAGGGCATGTAACTATGACTCTTGTCATCCCATGAGCCAAGACAGGGGAGTGTCATATGCCCCAGGGGGATGGGGAGAAAGGAACAGAAAAAATCATTTAGTGGTCATGGGAAATGTTCTTCATTACCTTACAGTAACATGGTAAATACACAGATCATGGTAAATATCATCAAAAAATATTAAACTGTACTGTCTAAAATGTAAACTATACTGTAAACCATTGACAATGTTTAGTGGCTATGTTTCACTATCTATATAACAGTTATAACAATGCTACCATACACACACACACACACAAAAAAAAAAAAAAGGTTGTAATATGGGAATCTCTAGTATTCCGTGTGTGACTTTGCTGTGACCTAAAACTTCTTTGAAAACTAAATGAAAAGTTGGGAGACACTCGGGAATGAGAGGGGAAGGTGTCACAGTACACACTGGACATCCGATAATGCAGTGATAAAAGGAGAAAAGATAATAATAATAATAATAATTTAAAATAAATAAATAAATTTTTCTTTTGTTTTTTCCCATTTTCTTTTTTTGAATATCCCAATCCATTAACTATATTTTATTTTTAGTTCTTTTTTTCTGAGTTTCCTTGTATTTTATCTCCTGCATTTAAGCTTATCATTATTATTTCATTTTCCTATTAATTGTATTTGGTTATTATATGGGCTTCAATTTCAAGGAAGGTCTGGGTCACAGGAGGGTTACAATGGGGCTTACAGAGGATCATTGGTTGGGGATGTCTGGGATGGGGGATTCATGGGAGTAAGTTCATCTGAATATACATGAAAGATATATAAAATTGTTCAAATGATCGAGTGATGGGGCATGGTCACGGTGGGTAGACAATCACTCAATAAATGAGGGAATACTAAATTCCCAGCCTGGAGAGCTCTTCCACATTCTCCAAGGGAGCAGCAACAGTCCCCCGAGTGCAGGGGCAGTATCTGGCAAAAGAGGATGGCCCACTGTTGGGTTCTTGTTGTTGATGACTAGCTTTATGAGTCTATGCTCTTGTAATTGAAACCTGGCCTACTGTTATGGGGTGCCTAAGAGTTGCCACCTGAGAGCCTCCTTGTTGTTCAAATGTGGCTTCTCTCTAAGCCAAACTCAGCATATGGATGCATTACCTGCCCCCCAATGTGGGACATGACTCCCAGGGATGAGCCTCCCTGACAATGAGGGACTAATACCAAGTACCAACTGGAAACACAACTGGTAAAAAAACCTTGAATAAAAGGGGGAAAAGATAAAGGCAAATGAGTTCATGTGGCTAAGAGACTTCAAAGAGAGTTGGGAGGTCATCCCAGAGGTAATGCTTACGCACACCTCAGTAGGAGCTCATAGAACACCAAAGTGGATATCACCCCACACAGAGGGGCTCCTGAGGGCTCTGGAGACACCCAGGTCCTATATAAGGGGGGATAGCCCCAGAGATTGATGCCTTATCAGTGGGCTCTACTTTGGAATCTGTGCTCCTGAGAGTGACAGAGTTGGACTCAAATAAGTCCTCCCTGCACATGGTTCATCAGTCCCTTCTATTCAAACCTATATGTGAGGCTGGGGTTTGTAGGTGTACTTCCAGAGACTGGAGCCTCTGGCCTGCCTATGTGCCAGCCGTGCTTGGAATCTCGGTGGAGCTGCAACTCCTACTCTACAGCTCAATGGACTCACCCAAGTCACCTGGTGAGGAGATGATAATCATACACAACGGCCATCCCAGGGAATGGAGAGAGCCTGCAGCTGAAGGCAGGATAATCCCATCCACCGTATCCATGGCATATAAGCCCACTTTCACTTGGAGATGGAGTGGACATCACCATCCCAGTCCCCTCAGAATTGGGGGAAGAGCTATGAACTAGAGTGGACTTAATGGTATTCTGTTGTAGACATATTGGGATTCAAGCAATGGAAGAAATTATAACGGTGAGGTAAAACCAGTGGCCACTAGATGCTTTCAGGGTGGGGAGGGGAAGGGCAGTTCTAATACAGGGGCTTTTACAGCACTTGGGGATTGTCCTGAGTGACGTCGTGGCGATGGATATAGGCCATTTTACATCTGCGTATACCATGCAGAACTGTGTGGGAGAGAGTGTGGTCTACGATGTGAACTATGGTCTATGCTTATTGGCAAAGCCCCAGGATGTATATCTACATTGCAGGTGATGTGCCACACTAATGAAAGATGTTTATATGAGATGTTATGGGAGGTATGGGAGATGGAGATCATGGGAATACCTGTAATTTTTGTACAACATTTATTTAATCTAAGCATGTTTTAAAATATATATGAAAAAAAAGAAAAAGAAAAATACTATAAACCAACTAGATCTAACAGACACATATAGAACACGTTACCTAACAGCAGCAGAATACACATTCTTCTCTAGTGCACATGGGTCATTTTCCAGACTAGAACATATGTTCAATCACAAAGCAAATCTCAATAAATTTTAAAATATTGCAATCATATGATGTATCTTCTCTGACCACAATGCAATGAAACTAAAACTCAATAACAGAGAGAAAACTGGAATATTCACAAGTATGGGAAATTAAACAACATAGTCTTCAGCAACCAATAGGTTAAAGAGGAAATCACAAGGGAAAATATGCACTATCTTGAGGCAAATGAAAATGAAAATACAACATACCAAAACCTACAGGATTCAGTGAAACAGTACAGAGAAGAAAATTTATAGCTCTAAATTATTACATTAAAAAAAAAAAAAAAAGATCTCAAGTCAGAAACTGACCTCACAACTGGAGGATCTAGGAAAAAAAAAAAAAAAAGAAACTTAAAGCTAGCAGAAGGAAGGAAATAACAAAGATTAGAGTAGAAATAAATGAAATATGTAATAAAAATTAGAATCAATGAAACCAAAAGCTGGTTCTTTGAAAAGATAAATAAAATTAACAAATCTTTAGCTAGACTGACCAAAAAAAGAGAGGATACAAATAACAAAAATCAGAATTGAAAGATAGGCATTACTACTGACCCACAGAAATAAAAATGATTAGAAGAGGATACTTTAAACAATTGTATGCCAAAAATTAGATAACCTAGATGAAATGGACAAATTCCTAGAAACATACGAGCTACCTATAATGGCTCAAGAAGAAATCTCAAGAAACCAACAAGTAAAGAGATTGGCTAAATAATCAAAAAAAACCAACAAAGAAAAGCACAGAACACAGAACCAGATGGCCTCACTGATTAATATTACCAAACATTCCAAGAAGAATTAACTCTAATACTGCTCAAGCTTTTCCCAAAAAAAAATGAAGTGGAGGGAATACTTCCTAACTCATTCTAAGAAGCCAGCATCACACTAATACCAAAGCCAAATAATGATACCACACACACACCGAAAATACTGATATCCTTTATAAATATAGATACAAAAATCCTCAACAAAATACCAGCAAACCAAACCCAACAGCATCATAATCAAGTGGGATTTATCCCAAGTATGCAAGAGTGGTTCAACATAAGAAAAACTATTAACATAATACAACACGTTAATATAATGAAGGGGGAAAAGCTACATGCTCATCTTATTGACAAAGAAAAGGCACTTGATAAAATCCAGTAACCCATCTTGGTAAAAACACTCAGAAAAGTAAGAATAGAAGGAATCATCCTTAACAGGAAAAAGGTCATACTCAGTGGTTAAAGTCAAGACTGAAAACTTTATCCATAAGATCTGGAGAAAGACATGGATCCCAATGTCACCACGGTTATTCAACATTGTACTGGATGTTCTAGCTAGAAAAATTAGTCAAGAAAAAGAAATAAATACATTCAAATTGGAAAGGAAAAATTGAAACTTTCCATGCTTACAGATTACATGATCTTATATATAGAAAATCCTGGAAAATCTACAACAAAGCCACTAGAGCACAAATTCAGCAAAATGGTGGCATTCAAGATCAACATGCAAAAATCAGTGGTGTTTCCATAAACTAATAATGAACACTATGAAGAGGAATTTTTTAAGATTCCACATACAATAGAAACTGAAAGAATCAAATATCTAGGAATAAATTTAACCAAGTTTGTAAAGGACTTGTACATTGAAAACTATAAAACATTGATGAAAGAAATTAAAGACCTAAATAAATGGAAGGATACTCTGTTTTTTATGGATTGAAAGACTAAATATTATTAAGTTGTCAATTCTGCCCAAAGCAATTTACAGATTCAGTGAAATCCCAATCAAAATTCCAACAGCCTCCTTTGCAGAAATGGACAAGCCAATCATCATATTATGTGGAAGGGTAAAAAGCCCTGAATAGCCAAAACCATCTTGAAAAATAATGAACGCAGATGGCTCAGACTTCCTGATTTTTAAACTAATTTTAAAGCTACAGTAATCAAAACAGCATGGTATAGGTACAAGGACATGTAGACCCATGGAATTGAATTGAAAGTTCATAAATAAACCTTTACATCAACGGCTAATTGATTTTTGAAAAGGGAGCCAAGTCCATTCAGTTGGGAAAGAATAGTCTCTTCAACAAATGGTCCCAGGAAACTGGATATCCATATGTAAAGTTATGTAAGTTTCTAGAAGAAAACATTGGGAAACATCTTCAGGACCTTGGATTAAGCGGTTATTTCTTAGACTTTACACTGAAAACTTGAGAAACAAAAGAAAAAATGGTAAATGGGACTTCATCAAAATCAAAAACTTTTGTGCATCAAAGGATTTTATCAACAAAGTAAAAAGACAAACACTAATGGGAGAAAAAATTTTGAAACCATGTATCTGGTAAGGATTTTAATATCCAGAATATATAAAGAAATCCTATGACTCAATAACAAAAAACAAACAACCCAATTAAGAAATGGGCAAGAGACAAACAGACATTTATCCAAAGAAAATATGAAAACGGCCAATAAGCCTATGAAAAGATGTTCATCACTAGCTATTAGGGAAATGCAAATCAAAACCACAATGAGCTACCATTTCACACCCACTAGAATGACTAATAGTAAAAGACATGGAAAATAAATAAGTGTTGGAAAGAATATGGAGAAATAAGAACCAGCATACATTTTTGGTGGGAATGTTAAATGGTAAAACTACTGTGGAAAGCAATATGACAGTTCTTCAAAAATTTTAAAATAGAATTAATTTTGACCTGGTAACCCCACTTCTAGGTATATACCCAAAAAGAGTGAAAACAGGGTACAAATATATACTTGTACACCATTGTTTTATCATAGCATTATTCACAATAGCCCAAAGTTGGAAACAACCCAAGTGTCCATCAACAAATGAATGGGTAAACAAATGTGGTATATACACACAATGGAATATTATTTGGCCATAGAAAAAATGAAGTTGAGGCTTGCTGCAGCATAGATGAATCTTGAAGACATTATGTCAAGTGTAACAAGCCAGACACAAAAGAACAAATATTGTATAACCTCACTTATAGAAAATAAGCAACCAGAAATTAGAATACATGTTACCAGGGACCAGATGGGGAAAAGGAATAGAGAGTTAATGCTTAATTGTACAGAGTCGCTGTTTTGGTTGATGGAAAAGTTTTGGTAATAGATGGTGGTAGTTGTGGCACAATATTGTGAATGTAATTAACACCTCTGAATTGAATAACTGAAAGTGAATTAAATGGGAAATTTTAGGTTGTATATATGTGACTACAATAAAAATTAAAAAGAAAAACAAAACGTAGAACTGTACAACATAAAAGAGTGAACCCTAATGTAAACTATGGGCTATAGTTAATAGTAAAATTTTGGTAATACTCTTTTTCCAAATGCAACAAAGTTACCAAACCATGCAAAAAGTTAGTAATAGAGAAAAATGTGTGTGAGGGTAGGGGGATCTGGGAACGCTATACTATATGCCTGATTTTTCTGTAAACCTGCAACTGCTCTAATTATTGTTTAAAAAGTTATTTTTTTAAAAAGGGGTAAAAAAGAAACTATATTTAAGCATAGTACATGGCTAAGTCAAGCTTCTGGTCCTGGGTCTTCTCCTGTCTCACCAGTGATGGCACAGCAGTTCCTTCTCCTTGGCAGGCTGTTTCTTGGCAGTTTCTTCATCTGAACGTGTGTGTCTGAGGAGGGCTGCTGTTGATGGTGGTGGTATGGCAGGAGGTATTTGATTAGGGGTGGCACAGAGATCCACATTGTATCTGCTCTGACCGCTCGCTCATTAGCGTTGGGTAAAACAGTGGGTGAAGAGAAGTTCAGGGTGAATCCCAGGTCAGTGGGAAAGAGGGCAGTGCTCCAACAGTGATGCCACCACCGGCAAGGGAGGGAAGCATCTCTGCGTTGGCGCTAGCTCCAGATCTCATCTCATTTAACATCCTCAGGTTCTGCATTTTGCTTCAGCTGAAAAAGCAAACAAACAAACCCACCAACATGAATTGCAACGGCGAGTTCACTGTGCCACCACTTGGTTTTGTTTCCAGGTGCGGTTTGAAGGCTTGACGGGAAACGTGCAATTTAATGAGAAAGGACGTCGGACCAACTACACCCTTCACGTGATTGAAATGAAGCATGACGGCATCAGAAAGGTAAGCGTCACCTTTGCTTCCATTCTGCAGGGAGGCGGGGCTGCGCTGAGGCTCTGGCTAGAGCGAAGGGCCCTGTGCACCCACCTCTCCAGGGCTGGATCTCCCTAGAGAGACTGAGGGGATACGGGTTCTAGACTCAGCTCTGCCACTCACCAGCTGGGACTTGCGGCAAGTCAGGTCTCTTCTCTGCAAGATGGAGATAAAAGTCTCTACTTTGTCTCAGGGTGCTTGTGAAGCTCCAAGGGATGAAAAAGTGCTTTGAAAATATAAAGTAATAAATGTGCATAAAAATGGTACTGCTGTTCCTGAGGGACTCTGGAGTAAGAACATCAGAATGATAATGATTACCAATAAAGTTAACCATCTTCCCCTAATCCACCCTTGGTCACATCCAGTCCATGTTCCATACAGAAGTAAAAGATTAAAATATATACATATATACAAAGAATAACTTATTTGTATGTATATTAAAATCCTTAGCATAATTTTCAAATCTTTGGAATAACATTGAGAATTCTCCTAACCCTATGTGCTCTGGCCTCAGCCAATTTCTCCTGCCTAACTCTTATAACTCACTTCCTTCTCTCCAATCAAGTCACTGATTGCCTTTCACTTCTTTGAGTACATCTTGTTCTGTCTCACCTTAGGACCTTCACACATGTTCCCTCTGCTGAGGACTCTCTCCACTCCACCCTCTTCTTTGGCCTGGCCAATTCCTCCTCAGCCTTCAGCACTCGTATTAAATCTCACTCCCCAGTGACTCCTTCCCTGACATCCCTTATTACACCACCTGGCAGCTTCTACTTCCCCATCTTTGCCCGTCATCACTTTCCTGATACCTTCTGACAGTGTAGTATAGTGGGGAAGGGAATTGCCCTGTATGTTCTAGAGCCAGGAGAGTGCTTTGGATCAGGGTATTGGCTCTAGATCCCTGGAAAGTGAAAATGGCATGGCCACTCACTAATTTGCAATTCTGGACAATTTACTCAACCTCCCTGTGCCTTCGTCCTCTCATCTGGCAAATGGGGGTCACCATAAACATACCAACCTCATAGCATCATTGAGAGGATTAAATGATCTAATATGTACAGAAATACTGAGTGCTAGGCCCGGCACATTGAAGGTCGGGTCTTACTCTCTCAGACTCAGTGCCTATCCTGACAAAAACAGCAACCACTAGCCACATGGATTCAAATTAATTTATCTTAAATAAAATTTAAAAGTCACCCCTTCAGTTGCACTAGCCACATTTCAAGTGCTCAATGGCCATATGTGGCTACTGGCTACCATGTTAGACAGCAACAGATAGGATATAGAACATTTCTATCATTGCAGAAAGTTCTATTGGACAGCTCTGCTTACACTTTCTCATCAACACCCTTAAGCCCATTCTTTCTGTTCTCTTGCCAGGGATCCCACCTTCTACTTAACAGTCTATCTCAACTCATTCCATTCATCAAGGCTATATTAGTTCTGTGTCACTTCTATAACTGTAGCACAAATTTAGTGGCTTAAAACAACACAAATCTAGCAGTTCTGAAAGTCAGAAGTCTGACCTGGGTCTCACTGGGCTAAAATAAAGGTGTGGCAGTGCTGCATTCCTTTCTGGAAGCTCTAGGGGACTATCAGTCCATTGCCCTTTCCAGCTTCTAGAGGCCACCCACATTCTTTGGCTCATAGCCCCTTCTTCATCTTCAAAGCCAGCAACGTCCAATCTGTCTGGCCCTTCCCCTGTCATCACAATCTCTCTGACCACAACTGGGAAAAATGCTCTACTTCTAAGGACTCATCTAATTAGTTTGGGCCCACCCGGGGGTTCTAGGATAATTTCCCCATCTCCAGATCCATAGCCTTAATGTCATCTGTAATGTTCCTTTCATCATGGAAAGCAATGTGTTCACAGGGTCCAGGGATTGGGACATGGACATTCTTTTCAGGGGGTGAAGGGGAGGTCATTATTCTGCCTACCACAAAGGCCAAGTTTAAGAGGCTTATCACTCACCATTAGAAGCTCTCTCTCATCCCCCTGTGTTCCCATAGCCCTTTTGACTCCACCAGGACCTTTTCACACACTGCCTTGTTGCTGTGGCTGTTTGCACACATCCCGTCCTCATTCCTAGACAGTGAGCGCCTTGCAGTTTCCCAGAGCCCACTCCCCACCCCTCACTAGATACACCTCAGTAGCCACACCTGCTTTAACTTCCAGCGCGTACCAAACAAGAGCTCCCCTATTGGCTATGAATGCAGCCACTTGGAGCAGAGCCACTTTCAGTCAACCCTTGACATGGAGATGATCAAAGGGCACTCTCTCTGGGGACTAAATCATGTCTCTACCACAAGTGGGGTTCATCCAGAAATAGTCCAAGTCTGAGTTCATTTCTGTCACTTCCCCATTCCTTCTGATTCTTACTGGTGAAGAGGACACGAGCTGGGTTACTTAACTCTTCGAATCCTCAATTTCCACATGTGTAAAATGCAGGCAGATCGTGTAAGCATTAGCATGTGGTCAGGGTTCAGTGACCTTTACCCATGTTAGTGGAAGTTCACAACTGTGGCAAATGTCAAGGAGATGAGGTGCACAGGGCTGGAGTACAGAAGATGCAAATGTGACTCGTTTGTCCCTTTGAAAGCAGTGTTCTTTAGTGTGGTGGTGAATATCAGCAGCCTTAGTGATGTAACCCCCCTTTTCTAGATGGATAAACAAAGACAGATGGGTCTATAGGTTGTCTCAGCTCTCACAGCGAACTCTTGTTGAATGGAGACCTAAATTTGATCCCCTCACTCTTCAGCCAATGCTTCCCCTGCTGCAGCTGCTGCCACAGTTGAGTGGATCAGGGTGACATAATCAGGACATGTCTGATGAGGAGGAGGGAAGGAGGGCAGCTCAGGGAATTCTGCTGCCCTTGAAAGGACACCAGAGAAGCAGCTTCCTCCCCATGCCATCTTCCTTTCAGAGTCTGAGGAGAAGTGGTGGTATCACCCTTGCCTTGCAGATGAAAACACTAATGTGGTAGCTATTTTCTATAAGGCCTCAAGCATGAAAGCAGGTTGTTCCTAGATAGAAAGTGTTGGTCATGGGCTAGTAGTCCCTCAGAATCCTCAGAATGGCCCTCTGCCCTCAGGGAGGGGACAAAGCTACTGCTGTGACCTGGTGGAACAAATTGGCATTTCTATATTTCAAAGTCAAAAAAATGGATCTGATCCTTTTATTTTGCCCCAGAGGTAGGGCATGGTTTAATATAAAGCTAGATCATTTTCTACACATTAGTGTTAGACTGGATATATTGGAGACATAAGTGCAACAAGTAAAAACAAATGCTGGAAAACTTCTAGCCTCTGCCACTGCCTGGCTGTGTGGCCTTGCGCATGTCCCTTAGCCTCTCCAAGTCCTTGTTGTCCCTTCTGTAAAATAAGTAAGAGGGACTGGACTGCACAATCCCTAATTCCTCTCAGTTCTGACACCGCCAATATCATTGCTATGTTATGGCTTTTTAACCAGCCTCCCTACCCCAACCACATTGTCCCTGTGCCTGGCTGGACCTTGGCTTCCACTTGGAAGTGGGGAAAAGGGTCTGCATCAATGGACTCTTTGGTGTGAACTTCCCCAAACATTACTCCAAGAAGCAGGGACCCCAGTCCTTTGAGTAGACCCTAAAACTTACTGAGAAACCGTTGGTAGCCTCATCATCACCTCAAGACTTGCTCTTCATCAAGAACTTCTCCTCTGCAGGATTAGTGGTCCTCAAACTTCAGTGAATGGATGAATTATTTGGAGGCCTCATAAAAAATGCAGTTTCCTGAGTTCTAGCCACTGGACAGTCTGCCTTTGGAGAACTGCAATGAGGCCCAAGTATCTGAAAAGAAAAAAGCTTCCCCCAACCTAGAGGTCCACTGTCCTATAAGCAGTCAAGAAACACTGGCATTATTTTTGAAGGCTCTGACTTTAAAGGCAAACAGACTGAGATTTAATTGTCTGCTTCATTCCTTACTAGATATGTGACCTCAAACAGGTTAGTTCGCTTCCCTGGACCTCTGTTACATCATCTCTGAAAGGGAGATAATACCACTTTAGCTCATAGGGTTGCTGCCGGAATTAAATGAACCAAGGCCTGTGACCACCATGGCCTGTGCAGAGGGATTCAGAAATGTAACACCTGCAGCGTGATAGGCATTCAGTTCATGTTCTCTATTGTTTGTTTGTTCAAACTCCCTTCTATGGGCCACGGAGACTTTATGTCGGCCTTGAGTTCTGGTGATTCAGGCCATGTAAGACCATGGAGTGAATAAATCAGCTGGCAGAAATAACAGACAAACCTTAAAATCCACAAGCAAATGGTTGTGGTTTATTTTTCAGATCCCAGGGCTGTTTTTAAACTTACTTTCCAATAACTAAATCCTTTCTTAGAATGTGGGCTTAAGCATCCTTTGTTTACAGGGGATCTGACTTTCAGAAAATCAATCCCTCCACATCTATGGCTTCAGGCCTTTTACTCAGTCAGCCTCCTGAAAGGTAATTTCTCAGATTCAAGGGTAACCTAGTAGTACTGGTTTAGTGAACACTGCATGGCCTTACCTGATGTGTGTAATAGAGAGGAGCATCTTCTTCATGATTTGGGGCCTCAGGGAAATTCTCCCGATCTTCAGGCCTATATCCTGCCCACTGGTATGCCAACATGTGTTCTAGGTATCTGGAGGCAATCTGGCCTCCCACTAAAATGTGTGCTGTAAGCAGCCATCCACTGGCTGTTACAAAGTTTAGGAGCTTCAGGTGCCAGGACTGAAATTGGTTCTAGCAAAGCTGAATCCTCAGGAAATCCCAATAAGAGAAACCGCTTCACCATGGGATACTGATCCAGAATCCCTTTCTAAATAAAATACTTTATTAAATTCTAATAAATGGCTGTCCAAGAGAGAAGTGTTGGGAAAATTCTTACATCTTTCATCAAGGGACCAGCACTGTGATTTTTTTTTAAATAAAATTTTATTAAAATATATGTTCATGAACATACAGAAATAATAAGTATATTGTAAAAGTTGTGAATTTACAAAACAAACACACATATCATCACATAAGTTTCCCATACCTCTACCCACCAACAACACCTTGCATTGTTCTGAAATGTTTGTTACAAACTACGAAAGAGTATTGACAAATTGTTACTACTAACTATAGTCCATATCTTATATTTGGTATATTTCCCCCCCCCACCCACCAGATTAACACCTTCTACCACTGGATTCCCTGTGTTATACAGTCCCATGCTTTGTACAATCCATTCAAAGTGTACACTCAGTGGCTCTTATTTTCACCACAGAATTGTGCTATCATCATCTCAGTCAATTTTAGAGCATTTTCATTACTCCAAAGGGAAAAATCCCATACCCCCTTACACCACCCTATTGTCCCTTAAAATTGAAATGTTACCTTCTTGCCATTGCTGCAAAATATTACAATATTACTGTTAACTGTTGTCTATAAGTTACATTGGCTGTAATTTTCCTGTGTATCACCATATTCTTAGAGCTTTGTAAAAGAAGAGCATTCTTATATTTATACTATTAACCACAATCTTCACCTACCACCCAAATCGCTATGTTATACATTCCCTAGATTATTTTCTAGTTTCCTTTCAATTGACATTTATGTCCACAGACTACCCCTTTCAGCCACAAACACATTTATATATCAGCAGTGTTAGTTGTACTCACTCCAATGTTACTATCAACTCAATTCATTTCCACACTTTTACAATTAACCTTATTAATAATGCTACAAACATTAAGCATCAGCTGCCCTTCTCAATGCACATTCTATCTCCTAGTAACCTATACTCTAGAGTTTATCTCCATGAGTTTACTCATCATATTTAGTTCGTATTAGTGAGACAAATTTTGCCCTTTTGTTCCTGGCTTTTTTCACTCAACATAATATCCTCTAGGTTAATCTATGTTGTCATATGCATACTGATTTCATTTCTTCTTACAGCTAAACAGTATTCCATTGTGTGTATATACCATATTTTGTTTATCCAGTCATTGGTTGATAGACACTTGGGCTGGTTCCATATTTTAGCAACTGTGAATAATGCTGCTATGAATATCGGGGTACAAATGTCAGTTTGTATCTTTGCTTTCACTTCTTCTGAATATATTCCTAGTAACGGGATTGCTAGATCATATGGTAGTTCTATATTCAGCTTCTTGAGATATTGCCAAACTGTCTTCCACAGAGGTTGCACCATTCTACATTCCCAGCAACAGTGAAGAAGTGTTCCTGTTTCTCCACATCCTTTCCAGCACTTGTAGTTTTCTGGGGTTTTTTTTAAATGGCATTGCATTGTATCACATTGTACCTTTGATCTGCATTTCCCTAATAGCCAGTGATGTTCAGCATTTTTTCATGTGCTTTTTGGCCATTTGTATTTCCACTTTGGAGAAATGTCTAGTCAAGTCTTTTGTCCATTTTTAATTGGGTTGCTTGTCTTTTTATCATTGAGTTGTGTGAAGCCTTTATAGAACATGGATATCAAACCCTTATCGGATATTTGGTTTCCAAATATTTTCTCCTAATGAGTCGGCTGCCTTATTACTTTCTTGACAAAATCTTTTGAAGAACAAAAGTGTTTAATTTTGAGGAGGTCCCATTTATCTGTTTTTTTCTTTCATTGCTTGTTCTTTGGATATAAAGTTTAAGAAATTACTGCCTACCACAAGATCTTGAAGATGTTTTCCTACATTTTCTTCTGGAATTTTTATGGCTGTCACTTTTATATTTATGTCCTTGATCCATTTTTAGTTAATTTTTGTATAAGGTGTGAGATGGGGTCCTCTTTCTTTCTTTTGGATATGGATATCTACTTCTCCCAGGACCATTTGTTGAATAGACTCTTCTGGCCCAGCTGGGTGGGCTTGACAGCCTTGTCAAAAATCACCTGGCTGAAGATGTGAGGCTATTTCTGAGTTCTCGATTCGGTTCCATTGCTTAATCTATCTTTATGCTAGTACCATGCTGGGATTTTTTGTTGTTGTTGTTTGAGGGTGTTTGTTTGTTTGTTTTTACCATTGTAGCTAAGTAATATGCTTTAAAGTGGACGTGAGAGTCATCCAACTTTGTTCTTTTTAAGACATGGTTGGCTATTCCAGGTCCCTTACCTTTCCAAATAAATTTGATAGTTGGCTTTTCCATTTCTGCAAAAAAGGATGTTGGGATTTTTATTGGGATTATGTTGAACCTATAAATAAGTTTGGGTAGAACTGACATCTTAATGATATTTAGTCTTCCAGTCCATGAATGTGGAATACCCTTCCATTTACTTAAGTCTCTTTGGTTTCTTTTAGCAATGTTTTGTAGTTTTGATTTTATGTCTTTTATGTCCAGCACAGTGATTTAATTGTCTTTGCCTATCACCCATTAGTTGGGTAGCTATTTTTCGACCTGATTTTAGCCTCATTTCAACCTGATTTTAGCCTCATGCCCAGAGTTAGTTTTCCCCAATTCTGACCCTGTATATAACTGAAAAAGAAAGACTGGAAAGGAAAGAAGACTAAAATGACATGAAGTCTTTCTGATACCAAGTTATCTTCTAAAATCCCAAAGGATTCTTGGACCTCCATTCCATATGTTCTTTGGAAGTTTTTCTTTTAAGTATATGCCACCCATTTGGGGACAAATTGAATCATGTTATAGTTCTAAAATATAACCTCAATCCAGCCACTTTTCTCCATTTCCACTGCTGACCCGAGAGCCCAAGCCCACCTTCTCTGCCTGCCTGGACACATTTGTTAGTCTCCTTACCAGTAACTAGTCCTGCTGTTTATGTTCTTGACCCTGTTTGAAGCCATTTTTCTGCTACAAGAGCTGGGACAATTTTCAAATATACATCAGATCATATCGCTCCTCTGCTTAGAACTTTTCACTGGCTTCTCACTGCAAGTAATAATAAAATGTAATCCCTTACCTGGGCCTTTAACACCCTAGATGCTGCTTCCCTCTGACATTAGCCCCTTGCTCCTCCTTCTCTTGCTCATTCCCCTGCTGCTACACAGGCATCTTCCTGCTCCCTGAGCACAAGTTCACTCTTTCCGCAGAGCGTTTGCTCTTGCTGATCCTTTATTTGGCATCATCTATACACTGTGTTCATGGGCTGCATTTCTCCTTGTCATTCAGGTCTCCGTTCAAGGCAAGCTGCTTCAGGCCTTCCCTGACCAACATAGTCACATTATCCTGTTTTGTTTTTTTCAAAGTGCTTTTCCCTTCCAATATTTTTTTGCTGGTTTAGTCTAGATCAGGGGTTGGCAAACTACAGCTCACAGGCAAAATTCAGCCCACCGCCTGTTTTATTATGGCCCGTGAGCCAAGAATGGTTTTTGCATTTTAAAATGACTGAAAAAATCAAAAGAAGAATATTTCATGAACTACTTCATGAAATACACATGTGAAAAATTATATGAAAATCAAATTTCAGTGTCTATACATAAAATTTTATTGGAACACAGCCAGGCTCTTCTGCTTACATACTGTCTGTGGCTACTTTTACAGTACAACAGCAAAGGTGGGTAGTTGTGACATAGACAAAATGGCCCATAGAGCCGAAAATATTTCCTATCTGTCCCTTTACAGAAAAAAAGTTTGCCAGCCCTGATCTGGATATATATTCTCTTTCTCCCCTCCCTTCCATCTCCTTGCCACTACAATGTCTACTCTCCAGTAGCAGGGACCATATTTGTTTTATCATATCCTCAGTGCCTACAATATACTGAGACATAGTAAGCGCATGCACATGAATGGTTGTTTATTAAATGAATGGGCAATTTAGCAAATGTTGCTAGGAAATCAGGGAGCATGCTATTCTGACCTTTATTTCCAGCAATCTTAACAGCAAGAAGAAAAATAATGCAGGCAAATTTCATGAAATAACATCTCCAGCAGAACTCAGAAAAATCACATAAATTTATTAAGTTCAAATCTTTACGTGTGTTAGTTAAGGAAACCCTAACTACTATAAGAGTTAAACTCTGAAATCTCAGCTTTTTAACACAATGGACATGTATTTCTTGTTTACCCAGTGACTTTTTGGGGAGCCAAGGGCTCTGACTGAGGGTCAGGCTTATTGGAGCGTGAACCTCTTCTTGGGCCTTTTTGGCTGTCAACAATCAGCTAACAGATGGGGGAGAAAGAAAGGGTAAACTGTGCTGGAGGTTTTCAGGGATCCAGCCTAGAAGAGATGTACATCATTTCTGCTACATTCCATTAGATAAAACCTGGTCACCTAGCCCCACCTAGACACAAGGGGAGCTGAGAAATGTAGTCCCTGACTGGGCAGCCACTTCCCACCAACACCTCTGCACTATGGAAGATGAAAAAATAATCTTTGGTGGTCATGTAGTTGCCTTTGCCACAATATACAACTTACTTTTAAAAAACTGATTATAATGGATCTCATTTTTGGAGGTCAGAGGCTGTGGCTTCAGAACAACTTAGAGATACAAATGTATAAATTCAATTTGATGACTGCAGGGTAGATCAATTGAATTTTGGTTCTATGATTACCTCCTTTTTAGACTTCATCCACTAAAAAAAAATCTCATCTATCATCTAGACTCATTTCCTACATTCAAAGAATCTTTAGAGGTAGATGGAAACCTGAAGATCAAAAAGTTTAACAGGCCCCCAGGAAGACCTCTCCCTGTCAGGATTATTTAAATTCTCTCCTGAACAGTGAGCCCCATCTTCACCAAACTACTAGCTCTGATTCACTTTCAGTCAGAATCAAAGCCCCTGCATATCCTCAACAGAGAATCAAAGTGCTCTATAATAATCCAACCCATTTCCCAAATAAAGGGAAATCCCTTCTCATCTCAAAAGTGCAATGTCATTTCAAAACTCTTTGCCAACTTTCTGTCAACAAACTGGAAACAGATTTCTCAGTCTACCAGCTTATACAAGGTACACCCTGGGTTTTGGCATTGCTCTGTCTTTACTGACCATAGCAATATTTTGTTTTATTTCTCTCTACAAATGCATCCTGAGCTTCTTCTCTGGGGCATATATATGCACTGGGCTAAGACAGGGATCCTAGAATGGGTAGTTCAGAACTTATCCCTGAGAAGCCTACAGCATCATGGAGAGAGAGGGGTGGGCATGCAAACAGCTCATCACAGAGCTCAAAGGAGTAGACGCAAGGCCCCCAAGCATGGGCTGGCAGCAAGCCAAAGACCAGAGTCAACCTTCCTGGACTCAGATCCCATCTCCATGGTTTTTCTGTGACTTTGGTTAAGTTAGTTAACTTCTCTACTTCGCAGTTTATTCATATTTAAAATGGGATGATAATTAACTACCCACTTCATAGGTTTTGTGAAGCTTAAACAAGTTAAAACATGAAAAGAATTTAGGAGAGAGCCTGGAACACAGTATGCATTTAATGAAAGTTAACTAAGATGATTCCCAGCTCAGAGCCGAGTCCCTCTCTTAGCAAGAGCAGCCTAGGGGTTAAAAGCAGCCTCCGGAGACAGATGGCCAGGGTTTGTGGCCAAGCTCAACCACTCCCTAGCTGTGTCATCTTGGGCAAGTTAACAAACCCTCCTAAGCCTGAAGAAATGGCAAGAAAACAGCAAAACACTTAGTTCAGCACCACTGACATAGCAAGAAATAAGCAGGGTGAGCACTGATTATTGTTGTTGTCATTAATGGTTATGAGAATCACAGAAAGAACTGTTTATTCCCAAGTGAAGGAACCATGAAAAGCATCATAATGAAGGTGACATTTGAGATGACCATCTGGTATGCGCCCTGGTTAGTGTGAGCCTGGGCTGAATTCTCTCTACTTATGCAGTTCCAGTTGTCCTTCCTTTGTTCCTTTACATCTCTAGCCAGCAGCATGATCAAAAAGCAAAACACAACTGTCTAAAGATAAATAGGTACAGATACAGATGTGAATATGTATTTAATTACATATATTTTTTTTCTTCCCTGTCTCACTGTTGCCTTTAGGATAAAGGTTACACTTGCTTAGCCTGGCCTTCAAAGTCTTCTGCTACCTAGACCCAAGCACCCACTGCCCATTTAGACTAACCATATCTTTCATCCAGGATCCACTGAACTTATATATCTAGACCAATTCCTGCCTTCACCCTTGGTTCATATTCTTTCAGGCCCAGCCTAACCATCCGTGGCAAACCATGTCTCTTCAGCTCTGCCTCCTCTCACTGCCTTGTGCCAGCATCTGATCCCATACTTGGTTCTTGCATCTTTGGATTCCTTAGGCCCAGGCTACCTGAACCACTCGTCACTGCCAGGCCACATGTATTTGTGTAAATTGTATTCCCAAGTAGATTGGAGGAATTCTCAGAGCAAGGAAGATCTTTTACACTGCTTTGTATCTCTCAGTCCTGCCACACAAAACACTGATGTTTTAGCTCAGAGCCTTGCATACAATAGGGTTTCAATAAATGTTTTCTGAAAGAAATTGGAAGAGTAGGTAAAATAAATAACCTACTGATTTTTTAAAAATAATGTTATCAAGCAGTATTTTTAGGCACTATTGTATGCTCACTATTAACATAGTTAATACTTGGAAAGCAGATAAAGAAATAACAAATAAAATAACTATGACCTAGGAGTTAAATCTGCATGGAAAAAAAATAAGGTTAACCTAAAAAGAAAATAAATGAAATGTCATGTTTAAATCATTTGGTTCCAACTACAGTTCACAATAAGCTCAATGAAAAGAAGGATTAACAGGTATGGGGGAGAGAGAGGCCCTGTGAACAACTGCAGGGAATTAAAGCCCCACAGCCCTGCAGTTCAGTATACAAAAGCAGTTGTACAACTTAACAGCTGAACCCTCACCCATCAGAGGAGCCACCTCCCAGGTTTAGCCCACCATGGTGAGAATTTTCACTGAGGGAGGCTGAGGGGAGGGGGTGGAACATGGTGAGCATCTTACCATTTACAGCCAATAACCTAGAGCCTGGTGAGCCCAATACTGCATGGCATCAGGCTGTGCTTCTTGCTTTCCTGTCTCTGGAGCTGGCTGGGTGGCCAAGAGCAGGCCAGCCTGGAGGAACCTGGCTCACCTTATATCTACACCTTCCTCTCATTAACAGATCGGTTACTGGAATGAAGATGATAAGTTTGTCCCTGCAGCCACCGATGCTCAAGCCGGCGGGGATAACTCAAGTGTTCAGAATAGAACGTACATCGTCACCACAATCCTAGTGAGTCCTCAGTCCTTCATCGGGGTTACCTGAGATTCACATGAAACCAGCACAAGCACTTTCCACCAGGAAAACTGGTCATTTTTCTTTACCAAACTGGGTCACAGATGGCAAGAGGGTATGGGGGAAAAAAAATGTTATGTGAGTCAGAGGTACTGAGTTTTCACTTGGGCTCTGCCACTATCTCACTTTGTGTCTATGGGTAAGACACTTACCCTCTTTTGAGCCATAGTTCCCCACACATAAAACATAAGGATGGGACTGAATTGGTAGTTTTCATTCTCCTCCCTCCCTCAGCAGAAGCTATTTTCAAAGTAAATCACCTGAATTCCAGTACATAAAGTGGATATGAGCAAAGCTGCTATATTTTTCAGTGATTGATAATGAGAAATCTAGAGACCATTTGGTGTCTATTTCTCCGTCATAGTGCTCCCAGAAGGTACTGCCATAAAAAAGGTCTTCTGGAACATAGTTTGAAAAGTTGTGCATCATATCTCAATCTTGAAACATTCTTATTTTAACAAAGTCCTTTGCTTCCTTGACCCGAGAAGTTTGTCATGGCAAGGGTGAGTGGGTGTTGGGATCAGAGAAGAGGAGGCAGAAATTCAGGAAGTGGATTTAGGGACTAGAGATATTTCCCAATGTTCATCAATGTTGGTGACATCCACCTCTGCATGCCATGGTCCTCTCTACCCATGGGTGATCCGTAACCCACATCCTCTGTCTCCCCCATTTCTCTACCAGGAAGATCCTTACGTGATGCTCAAGAAGAATGCCAACCAGTTTGAAGGCAATGACCGCTACGAGGGCTACTGTGTGGAGCTTGCGGCAGAGATTGCCAAGCATGTGGGTTACTCCTACCGTCTGGAGATTGTCAGTGATGGAAAATATGGAGCCCGAGACCCTGACACCAAGGCTTGGAACGGCATGGTGGGAGAGCTGGTCTATGGAGTAAGTTCCTCACTGGGTGGGGGAAATTGAAGGCAGAGGCAGAAGGTTTGATAGGAAATCATTTGGAGGTTGGCTGGCCCTGGCCTATCAGATGACATATTTGACTTTTCTGCTGCTGAAAAGATGAGTCCAAAATCTAGTGTCCTAAGACACTTTTCATTCAGCTTCCTGGTTCCAATTTCCTTAGCCCCACTTCACTTAGTGTTGTTTTAGTTGATCATTGTCCAGCACAGGTCACAATATAACCTTCCATATTACTTTTCACGAGGCCGAGTGTTGAGTTGTCACTTCCCTACTCAAAAGTCTTCTGTGACTCCCTAAGTATAAATTTCTCCCCTGTACTCAACCTAACTTTCTCGTCACTTGTCCCATTACTCCCTCTAATGTACCTTCATTTCAGCCAACCTGTTCCCCTAGAGTCACCCCTTCCCTTCTTCACCTTTAAAATCTACCCCTTCTCTAAAACCTTTATGAAAAAGATCCCTTTGCCAAGATTTCACTTCTTTTCCCTCTAACAGGTGTAAAGAACTCCTCTTTTTTGTTTTTTAACTATTCTTACCCTCCTCTCAGTACTTTGTTTCTGCCTCTTTTATGGCCCCTCGCATAGCCTGCCTTTTATAATGGTTATCTGTGTAGTAGTGGTAGGTTTACAACTTTTTATTACTCACAATTACTATACCATGCACAATTACTATAAAATACCATGCACAATTACCATAAAATATTCAGCCAATTAGGCTCTTTTGAGAAGACACTGAATGCCCAGCTTTGTTTTAAGTACTTAGGGGATCTCTGAGAAGTAAAAGATTTGATCCCTTCCCCAAACAATATTAACATTTAGCAAAATAGAAAAGACAATTAGACAGTGAGAGACAATGTAAGAAAGAGTATAGAATCAAAGAGTCTAAATTATATGGTTCAGGTAAAAAGCTAATGGTGAGTTTGTCTAGCCCTCAAGAAGGATGTGGGACTTGAAAAGTGACTATATTCAAACAGAAAGAGAGAAGGCAGCCCAGAAATGTCTAAAGAATAGATAATAGAATGTTGGTGGAAATAAGGAAGGTGTGAAATAAAAGTGAGAAAACAGTGATGATTTTTGTGGAGGTCTTGGGTTGAGGAGTTTTCAGGGAAAGTTTGAATAAGAAATGACAAGGGGAAGAGTATGGTTTGATTCGATGGACCTTTGGAGATCATGAAGGTACCTTAGTAGAGGAACAACAAAAGGCCGTGGGAAAAGAATGCCTGCCAAATGCAGGAAGGGGGCCACCACAGCTTCCCTCATAGCACATAAAGGTGCTTGGCTGGGTCTTTGAGCTGAAGCATGTGCCAAAGCCTGGTTTGGTGTTGTGTTCTTATTAGGATGAAGCAACCATTTGGGATGGTTGCAAATCTTATTGTCTCATGTCAGGGCAGGAGTCACGATGGCCATAAGAGCCCTACAAAAGACCGTGAGAATTTGAAGAAGAAAGAAATGGAATTAAGAAAATCTTCCCCCATGGAGGTGGCTTTTTACATGACCTGGAAAGGTGGTTAGTGAGGGGTTGTATGTACATCTATCCTTTCGCTAACTCTCTACTACCTCTCACTTTGGGAGCCAACATTGAAGAAAGATAGTGACTTGGACAATTAATGCTGCAGCTGGAGGCCGGTTTCCATGGGAACCTCGGCCAAGCTCTTAAGGTCATCCCCATGGCAACAGCTGAGGATTTTTCCCTCCCTCCAGCATTTCCACCCCCATGTAATGCCATTCCCTTAGTAAAAGGCCTGTAATCCAGGCAGAACACCGGAATGAGCATCCTGAGGGCACGTTCCTGACACCCACTCAGTGGTGGGTCCCTGGTTCTTTACAGCTCAGACCCGCCTGAGTTAGCTCCAGATGCCTCAGCTGTGAGCCTACACCTCCCACACTCTCCCCTACATTAGGCCTGTTTCCCTTCCCAGTAAAAATAGTATATTCTGGGCAACCCATCATGGTCTATTGGATGACCATCCCTTGATTTTTAGTTAAGCTTTTCCTTCCTGTCCAATTGGGGAAGTGTCTGTCGGCCATGAATCAACAGTGAAGTCAGAAGAATTTCATTTGGAGGCCTCCAGTTTATTCTTTCTGTGCCTTTTAAATAGCTAAGTGTCAATCAGGGTCTCTCTCTTCTTCCTTTTGCTTGCTTTTTTTTTTTTTTTTTTTTAATCAACAACAGTAGTAGTAACAGCTCAGTACTTAGTATGTGCCAGGGGCTATGGTCAATACCTTACCACATTATTCAATTTACTCCTCACAACAATCTGATATGGTAGATGAGATGATTATCCACATTTTAGAGGTGAGGACACCAAGGCCTAGGGACATTAGGTGATTTGACAAGGGACAAGCAGCTAGGAAAAGTAGTCAGGATGTGAAGCCCTGGCTTTTTAATTCCACATTATACATTCAAAACCACTGGGATTTGCTGGCTCTGTAGAAATCACTTCATCCAAGCATTGGATTGCAAAGCCAACATTAACTGCTGGTGAGAGCACCAGCAGTGTCTGCATTCACAGAGGCCACATGCTGCAAATGAACTTTCTGCTGCTTGCATGAATTTATCTTTATGCCTTATTCACAGCTGACTGTCCTGCCTCTCCTTTCTCTTGGTGGAGGAGAAAGAGTAGGAACTGTGCAGACATGCACCTGGATTTGAATTCCACCTCTGCCAGCCTCCTGGTTGCATGATTCCTGTGAGCCACTGAACTTCTCTGATGGTCACCCTGTAAAACAGGGAAAGTGAATCCTCTATCACAGGGCACAGTGTCTGGCTCAGAGGACTTCTCCAGCCCTGACAGTTGTGCTCACTTTTTACCTTTTCTCTGCCACAACAAAATTGGCCGTTGTTTTCCTAGGATTGTTTCTAGACATCACATAGTTTATTTGGGAATCACCTAGGTCAGTGGTTCTCAAAGTGGTACCTCAACCAGCAGCAGCAGTGTCACCTGGGAACCAGTCCCACTCCAGACCCACTGAGTCAGAAACTCTGCAATCTATGTTTTAAAAATGGCCTGGGGAGGGAATGGAGAGGGCCTGCATCTGTAGGCAGGATCATCCCACCCACCATATCCATGGGATATAAG